>AWWV01009362.1:0-26281 GCA_001974805.1 Corchorus capsularis | reverse complement strand
ATTAAATCCAATGAAAATTGCAATAATAATTCAAGAAAAAGAAGTAGAAAAGATTAGAAATTACCCAAATGCTCCTCAATCGACATGCTTGAATTCCTAAATTTCATTTTCTCTCCTGTGTAAAGAATAGCCTGAAGAAAGAGAAAGAAAAAATAAAACGAATCTGGAAAAGATGAAAGGAAAATTAAAAAAAAGGGAGAGAGAGGCACCTGAGCAGATGAGAAAGAAAGAGGAAATTGAATCAAAAATGGAGAAGAAGAATCGGTAGAGAACAGAGAGAAATGGAGAAGAGGAGGGAAGAGAGAAAGAAGATACGGCGAAAAGAAAAGAAGTGAAAAAATTTCAACATTCAACACCTGTTAATACGTGTCCAACCAGTGGTAAAGGCTCAACACCTGTCTATACGTGTTGTTAAGGAAGGGAAAATGTATGGGACACGTGGGGAGTGAGACTAAGTTAAGAGATTAGTCAAATTACCGAAATATGACTCCAGTTGACATTGGGAAAATGGAATTTTACAGTGACAAAGCAAAACCTAGTCAAACAAAAAATTGGGACTCACAAAAGACCCAACATCCATAGTTAGCAAATAACCCAATTAAAATAGGATCCATCCAAAAGCTAAAATAATACAAAACATTAATAGTACAAAAGTATATTGATTAAGTCTTTGTTAACACTGAACAAAAAATAATAGACTTAAATAAAAATGAAATGTACTATGGGCCTTAGTAATTAATTATTATTATTGGATTATTAGCCAAAAGAAAATTATTGGATTCTTATCATTAGTAAAGTAATTAATTATTGGTATATTATCATTTGATTAGTGTTATTAGTGATTATTGGTACATTATCATTCAATTAACACATTATCATTTAATTAGTGTTGATGATTAAATACTCTTGATTAGTTTTGTTAACACTAAATAATTAATCAAATGACTTTCTAATAAATATATGTTATGTTATAGACCGACACTTAAATAACTTTATCATACATGTATATCGAAAACTATACGGTATTAAATACACCAGCAATTGATAGATCATGCAATAACTTTTAACTGACATTTGAATAACTTCAATCTGACATGTGAATCGAATTGATTAAGCTTCCAAGCCCTTAATGAAAGTCATAGATCACACAACAACCTTTTAACCGACACTTGGATAACCTCAATCGGACAAACGGACTAAAAATTATACAATATTTAATAGACCAGCAATCGAAATCGTAAAATTTCATAAGCACTTTTTAGAATAAAAAAAAGAATTAAATTGTAAAGGATTAAATAGCATAAAGCATAAAAAGTGTGAGGATCATTTGATAAATAATCCAGCAAAAAAAATTATTTGTTTATAGAGACCAAACATAAAAATTCTCTCTCGAATCCTCCATGAAAGTCATTAATCAAATTCAACTTTCAGGCCCTTGACGAAAGTTGTAGATCACACGATAACCTTTTAATGGATACTCAAACAATCTCAATCGGCGAAGTGGAACGAAAATTATATAATATTAGAGAGACCGGCAATCGAGACCACAAAATTTCAGAAGCATTTTTTAGAATCAAAACATCAAAATTGGCTTCTGAATCCTTCATGAAAGTTGTAGATCATGGAATTACCTTTTAATAGACACTTGAATTATCTTGATCGGACAAGCAAAACAAAAAATATAAGAATTAAAGTCGAAACGTTCAATCGTCCAACCCAAAACTTGTGGGGGACTAAATAGTAAAAAGCGTAAAAGTATAGGGATCATTTGATAAATAATCTAACAAAAAAATATTTGTTTATTGAGAATGGGACCCACGAACTAGTAACTTTGTTATAAACTTCCCAAAGCGCCCTCAATTATCAACCTAAATAACGAAAAAACCGAGTACAAAAATACCAAAATACCCCTGACAATTTGTTCTTGGGTGAATGTGGTGAGATTTCTCAACTGATTTTTTTGGTACTTTCAATTCTCATTTAAATGTATTGTTATGTTATAGATATAAATATATATACTATATATTATTTTTAACTACATAGGAAATTACTAAAAGGCCAAATTGAGGATTAATGTGGTGCCTCCTTTTGGCCATTTTTGGTCTTTTCACACGTTTCAGGTGACTAAAAAGCCCCTCTATGAGTTTCCCCTATTCCTTTTCCTTCTACCCTTTTTCGTAATTACACTTTTCGGATGACTAAAAAGCCCCTCTATGAGTTTCCCCCATTCCTTTTCATTCTAACCTTTTTCGTTTTTAATTAATGTTTAATGCTTTTAATTAATTGCTTCTAAACCCTAAACCATTAATTACTTTTAATTAATGTTTCTCTCGCTGTTGTCTTTTTTCTTTTCACCAACTCAGTTGCTGTTTCCTTTCAATACCTCGGTTCTGATCAATCTTCAGGTTTGCCAAAAATTAAACCTTTCCATCACTCCCCTCTGTTTTCACCTTCGTATCTCTTTCCTCTTTTTTCTTCGTCTCCATCCCTTCAACATGGGCCGTTCAATATTTTTCCCATTTTGAATTAAAACCACCCTTTGTTCAATGTGAGTATTATTATCCAATTAACAGCATATTTAATTACCTCTTTGCACTTCCTATTACTTACAAAAAAAAAAACATGTTCTTGACCTTCTTAATTTTGCATGTTTAAAAAGTTAGCTTACAAAGATTTATGCAGAAACATTTTGCATGTCTAAAAAGTTAGCTTACAAAGATTTATGCAGAAACATAATTAAAACTAATCCATTTAACTAATTGCATTTTTACAGCAACCTTATATATTCCAATCAAATAATCAATCACGCACCACTCTAGAATAAAAAAAATGTTCTTGGCCCTTATTTAATTGATTATATTAATATCCTTATTCAATCAGTTAATCAAGTACCACTCTAAAATAAAGAACGCCTGTAGCGCCAGCGCGGGCTAATATAACTTGTAATATAATCATATGTATGTATTCATTCATCAAAATTCTAAACCCATTAAATGTGCAGATGAGTGGGTTGGGATCGTCAGAGGTCTAAAAGAAACTGATTTGTGGAGTACTAAAATTGGACCACTAAAAAGACATTGCCCAAGCTGAAAAAATATACTAGGGAAGTTTACACATCTGGCAGTTGAGAAGTGAAATGTGCAGGAAAATATTCCAAAATATTAATCAATTTCACAAAGTTATGTATAATATAGACAAGTTGTATACAACAAGGAACAGTTGTACCACTTTATTTCCTGAAAATCCAACAAAAGAATATGAGGTAGAATTGTTTAGTCCCGGAAGAATTTTGAGAAGAAGCGTAGGCGTGAGGGTAACCAAGAAACAATAACCCTTCTCACAAATTCCATGACCAATACCATTGAGAAGAAGAAGGCGAAGAATACTGGTGAAATGACATTGAAATAACCTACCTGTCTATAAACTTGAGTCTGAGCTGGATCAACTGGTGAAATGACATTGATGGCAACATTTAAGCATGCGATGCAAATAATAATGCTACTGAGATTTCAAGCATAATCATAATGGCATTACTGCTAGAAACAAGTTGGAGAAGAGCAATGGTTAGCACGGATGTGATGATAAACACAGAAACATTTAGTAGAGCAAAGACGCCAAATGAAGATGGATCCATGATCCACGTTCCCACAAGGCCACAAGGTTTAGTAGAGCAATGGTTAGCTGGCCTAAGTTTCTCTTCATTCCTTGCTTTTAGCTTCTATATTCAATTTATTGTTTTACAATTTTATATTTGCATTTCTCTGAAACATCATCACATTCTGAATTAATTATTTTGCACCTTCATCCCTGATTCATCAATTTATATTATATAGCTTTAGTCTTCGTTTATGTCTTCAACATATATATATTGTTGACCAGCAAAAGCAAGCATACAAATTCATCACCAAATATATATTGTTTAAAGACGAAAAATCATAAAAGAAAGCTTCAATGTAGGCTTCCCAGTTCTTGCTATCAAATTCAAAGCTATAGTTAACATATTTACATTCATAGTTTTGACTTACAAAATCATTTGATTCAATGTTTTTGTACCAAAACATTGCAACTTGGGTTCATGAGTTATGTTTCAGCTAAAATTTGTGCAACTTTTTTTTTTATTTGTACATTAAAATATTTTCAACTTGACATAAAAATACATTAAGTTAAACGAGGAGACCCTTAAATTACCTTAATAATGTCTTAATGTATCTCTGCTCCAAGGGCCTCCGAGGGTGAAATTTGAATCCCATTTTATAATCAAAAAATGGAACTACGTCTCCCTTGTCAAGTTTCTCATCCCTGGTAGATGTAAACCCATTTGAGTTTCTGCTTATATGGAAAGTGGAAAGTTAATCTAAGATAGAGGATGAGAAACAGTAAAGCAAACCTAATAATTTCAAAGAATTCGGATGAAACTATCCAACATCACAAGTCATTCATATTTGCTCTCCAAAATTCATCTGAATGGTACAAGAAATCTAGGGTCTCTTGAACCTTCTGCCATGTGTAATCTTACTTTCATCATTTAATCAAGGGCCGCTATTTCTATCTATCTAAATCTACAGCAATGTTACTACATATATATCTGAGTCAAAAACTCAACATCCAGGCAATGCTTTCAAATGGAGATAAATTTTGTTGAATTCGAGGTACACCATAACATTGCTGCTCAGCCTTGAGTAATCTCCTTCTCCTTTGCCTTGCACAAATCTTCAGCTGACTTGACAAACTTTTTAGTCAACTCGTCAATCTGGGGAAAAGTTAAACATCAACGATCAAAATGAATGAACAAAATAAGGTATGTTCCTCAACAGCAGTGAAACTAACTCACTTCTTTCTCCAATCTCTTTGCCTCATCCTTAGGAAAACTTGAACCTGCTTTCTTAATTGAATCCAATGCCTGTAAACAATGCAAAATTTTACTTAGACAAACACAGTAGCACTTCTTAGTCCAGCATAAAAGTTTACATCTTCCATGTCAGCAACTATTTTTCTTTCTTTATAACACAATTGGAGACATTTTTGATCATTGATGCTGGTGCTAAAATTCACACGTTCATGAAATAAAGGCTTACGCATCTTAAGTCCTTATATACCATTCCACCTTTTACACAAGAAAAGATATGCATGCTGAAAACTGGGCATTTCAACTTAGAACTTCACCCTCTAATATGTCAGCACTACTTTTGTTGCATTTAATTCCCCATTAAAAAGAAATTAGGATAGCTTTGCAGCTTTAACTGATATAAGTTGCATTACTCAGTACCTTTTGCCGAGCCCTTCTTATGCTTTGTTTGACATCTTCAGCAGACTTGGCAACCACCTTGCACATAGCCTGATAATATTTTCCAGTAATGCAAGAATATTTAAGCAGTCAATAGCATAGATTAAAGTATGAAATGATCAATGGAAAAATGGCGAAGAAAATCCTAAACTAACTCACCTGCATATGCTCTTTTGTTAACCTGGTCGTTGCAAAACATAGTATAAGTGCATCAGTTGAGAGATCAGAACGTAAAATAGATTATAGTAGATAGATAACAATCAAGCATGTAAATATATAGTAAGATATAAAATGCAGATAGTTCCAGATTCAAACTAAAAAAAATACTATTTGCGTATAGGTTGCTCTTAATTGGTAAACACTTTTACGATACTGATACAACCAAACTCATCAATTTTATCAGCCGTGAAGTAGAAAATAATAATATCTAAATGAAATCATTCAAAGAAAGTAAATACTTACGGTGGAATAGCTGCAATTAACCGTTGACCATCCACCTTCGGATTCAAGCCTAATGGAGATGAAACAATGGCACTCTCTAACTCTTTTACAGTCTGGAAACAAGAACATCATTGTCAGGCATTTCATCTTCTCCAACTGGGTTTCTAACTCTCATAATTAACATGATAGGCAAAAGAATTTTCAAAGGCTACTATGATTTCTTTTGACAAAATTTAAATTAGCCAGGGAGGCTGGTGTTTGTTTCAGCATTTTTCTCAAAAAGGACAAACAAGAACAGAGCGTAAAAAGTTTTAAGAACTTCAGTTCTTGTTGAAACTCAAAACTTATTTAAACCATTATTACACTAATTGCACTCATTAGGGAGTATTTCATATCTTTTAAGTATTCCTGGCAAAACTGGTGTAGAAGAGACTTGACTATTACATTTGGATCATACGGATTGACTGATAATGTTTTCGAATCTATGACAGAAACAACAGCTATGCGGTTGAGTGGCATCTTTACGCCACCAGTTTCTACAATAATATGGTCAAGCATTCCTGTAAAGACACATAAGAAATGTCAAATATAAAACCATCTGATGGTCCATCATATTACTAACTGTATAAATGATATGAACAAACTTGATGCAACCATAACAGAAAACACACCTGCAGATGCCCTTCCTGTTCTCAATTTGGCCAAATCGCGTGATAAGGCAACAATTGCTGCATCCATCTGTGATGTAGCACTCGCTTTAACAACAGGCCCGATATCTGGGGCAAGTTCCATTGTGCCCTCGCCAGAATCATTTTCTGACAATGCAAATTACAAAAAAGAATCACTAACAGAACACCCTTCTATTCTAGTATAGTACTAAGACATTTCAAACCGAGATAAGGCGAATCCAATTTGAGATTTTCATGGGAAAATCATATATATTCCAATTTAAAGCATTCGGCTCAAGAATTAACAACCCATGAACACAAACAATGAAAAGATCACAAAATTTTTCCAAAAAAGGGGAAAAAAGAAGAAGCAATAAACAGCTAACAAAAAACCCCTTTTCTGCTATAAACATTTCAAATGCCTGAGAAAACCCAACTGAGAATTTTTCACAGATTCCAATAATAGAAAGGCACTTTCAGCCAAATAAATCAACAACACATTACCACCAACAATGAAAAGATCAGAAACTAATCACTAACAATTTCTTCTTCAATATCCCAGCTTAAAAAAAATGAGAAAGAGAGTTAGAAAATTACTTGATTTTTTGCCTTTGGCGAAACCTCGACGAGAATCTCTGAAGAAATCAAAGGAAGGAAGAGGAGTGGGCTTTTGGGAAAGGCAAGTGTTTTGGTTTTGAGAAAAGAGAAAATGAGAAATATTGCAAGTTTGGGTCGTTGAGCTTCTAAGTAGCAGTGTGGCTCTGTTTCTTAATGTTATTGCTCGTCTTAGATACAAAGCCATTGCCTCTGTCTCTCTTTCTGCTGTATCTTTCTCTCTAAACTTTCATTCGTTTTAGGCTTTTGGCTTTGTTACCATTTCTCAACCCTGAAACCCCGACCCGCTATAGGGTTTAGGGTTTTTATTTTATTTTTATTTATTTATTATTTGTACTTAGTTAATAAGAAATTTCTTAATATTCGGCCAGCAAAAACGAATTTTTTTTGAGAGAAAGAGTTAAGAATATAAATATATATATTTTTATTATTTTATATATATTATATTATACTATATGAGTACTAAATACTATGCTAGATATTAACCCGCCCATTCAGGTTTTTCGGTTTATAATTACAACCGAATAATTTCAATTTTAAATAAAATTTTATTTTATTTAATATCAATTAAGTTAAATGGAAAATATCGTTATCTTCACACAAAAAAAAATATTGTTAGAATTCTAATGTTTATTCAAATAATTATCTACGGAAAAAAAGAAAATGGAGTTTTACTTTGATTATAATTCAATGTTCTAAATATTATTTGAATTCTAAAGATATATATAATAATATATATTGTTTTTCTCCCAACCAATCAATTTTGGACAAATATATATTCAAGAAAAATATTTTTATTAATACTTTTGTATGAAAATATTTAAAAAAATACATTGGTACGTAACAATTAAAAGGAAAGAATTATTGATAAAATGAAAGAACATAACATTAATGTTTGAATCTTTCCATAAATAATATTGTTGAATAAAAAAAGTAACCTTAGACCTACTTTTTATTTCCAATACTTTTTCTCTTTTTCACTGAAAATTTTAAATTAAGTGATTTTCTAACCTTAATTATCAAACGCATTGAAAAAATTAAAGCATTGAAAATTTTTCATTTTCAATGGTTTTAAAATTTTCAATGGTTTATCTAACAGTCCCTAAGTTTATTACTTACAATATAATAGCTATAATAGCTAAGGTATATTGTACTATATGTTAGAAAAATTCAGAAAACAAGAGAACAAAGAAAAGTTTTGAGACATGTAGAAACACTTTCGTAGTGTAAGATTGTTTGTCTATCACAAACAAGTTACCCAGGATACAACAAAGCTCTTGAGATATAGAAGAGAATGAAACTGGGAGAGAAAAGAACGTGTTTTGATCATGGGAAAATTCAGCATTTATAAACACTGAAAAGTTATCTCTAAGTAGTTACTAATTCAAATTGAATAACTTCATTTTTCATTTTAATAGGTAACTGATAAAAACATATCTCTTGGTAAAAACTGATATTAACTGAATTTATTCAACAAGCATCCAAAATTGGCTTGGTTCCAAGATGTAGAATCTCTGTTGAATCACCATTTAGCAGGGCTACTAGGCCTTGGGTCCTTTTCTTGGGGCAGAGACTTCAACCCCTTCTTCGGCATATCGAAAAAGGAAAGGTTCTTTCTTATGAGTGTCAAACGTCATACCAGCGAGGCTTAGCAGCACGGGAAAGCACCTTTGGAACGGACTCCTCATTAGAAAAAGAATGGCAAAGGGTGGTCTACGATCAGGGCTTTCTTCAAAGGGAAAGGGAGTTCAAAGTTGCGTTCTCTAGTAAAGTCCTTTCTAAATAAATGACTTAGTAAATATCAAGTCACTTAGAGGCCCAAGTGCCAAGTGCCAATCTTTGACTTATATAAAATTGGGCTAACCAATGGTTTGAGCCCATGGGTATTGGTATCACATGATACCCTTAATCAATAGATGAGCCTATATAATGCACTATAAGTCCCTTTTCTTAAACAATGTTGGACTTTGTGTTTTCACCACTTTAACAAACTATATAACATCCCCCACTAGTTTGTTAATGTTCTCCCACTAGTTTGTGAACACAAACTATCATCATTCACAACAAACATAGTGCATAAAAAAGGTGTCTTAATGATTGGACCTTTAATTCGTCTAAGCACTCAAAACGCTAATGAAGTACATGGTATAAGATTGAGCCATGACTCCGTTTATTAGGATCGGAAATGTCACACACACTATATTTATATGCTTCCATAAGGTCTCTCGTTAGCTTCTAGCACTATAATGGCCCGTGTGCTAGCAAATCCGTTTTCTATGAATATTTACAAGAATAAGTCCTTTTTAAACTCTTTTTGAAGCGACACCACTTCATATTCACATAGGTAGAGTCACTTTTTGTTGATTAATACCTAACAACCTCTTATAGCTCTATTAAGAGTTTTGAACTCATCATCTCTTGAATTTTAGTACTAACAATTTTCATTTGTATAGGACTTAAGTTAGTACTTTGCAAACAGACACTTAACAATGACTTGGTATTACCCATTGGACTTCATCAATTTCCGGTTTGAAAAAGTGAAGTTGGGTTACCATCAAAAGTGTCTAAAGGATTATATTTTAGTCCCATACTATACTAGCCATCTTCCTCACTTTCTCTTTAGGCATAGCCTTTGTAAACGGATCCAACATATTTGAGGAAGACTTCACATAAGTAACCGTAATTACTCCATTAGAGATTAGTTCTCTAATATAATCATGATGTAGGCTTATATGTGTTGATTTACCATTGTAAATATTGCTAAAGGCACTTGACATTGTAGCCTCACTATCACAATGTATAGTAACAGGTGGCATGGGCTGAGGCCATAAATCAATTTCAAGCAACATGTCTCTAAGCCATTCGGCCTCTTTACTCGCTCCTGCCAAGGCTATAAACTCGGCTTCCATGGTTGAATGGCAAGACATGTTTGCTTCTTAGATGCCCAACTAATAGAACCACCCGCTATAGAAAAAATCCAACCCGAAGTTGACATATTATCTCCAATATTGGAGATCCAACTAGCATCGGAATAGCCTTCCAAAATAGCGGGAAAGTTAGTATAACAAAACTTGAAATTAGCGGTTTGTTTAAGGTACTCAAGTACTCTTTCAACCGCTTTCCAATGAGTCATACTAGGATTACTAGTAAATCTTTATAATTTGCTCACGGTAAAGGCTATATCTGGTCTTGTGCAATGCATTTCATACATTAAGCTTCCAATGACACTAGCATATTTAAATTGTTCAATTGCTCTATCATCATTTTTGACAAGTTTAACACTAGAATCATATGGAGTACTATATTCTCTAATTTTCAAATATTGATACTTATTCAATGATTTCTCTATATAATGAGTTTGACTCAATGTAAACCCATTATCATGCTTGGTAACTTTGATACCTAAAATTGTATCAACTTCTTTAAGATCTTTCATCTTAAAGATAGAGGTAAGAAACTTTTTAATCTCTTCTACACTAAGCATATTAGTACCAATAATTAACATATCATCAACATAGAGGCACAAAATCACTCCATAATCACTAGTAAACTTAGAATAGATACATTTATCGGCCGTATTATGTCTAAATCCATTAGACAAAATGGTTGTATCAAACTTTTCGTGCCATTGTTTGGGAGCTTGTTTGAGCCCATATAAGGATTTCACAAGTTTACAAACTTTATTTTCATTTCCGGGAAGAACAAAGCCTTTCGGTTGCTCCATGTAAACTTTCTCCTTTAAATCTCCGTTTAAAAATGCCATTTTAACATCCATTTGATGAACATGTAACTTATATATGGATGCTAAAGCAAATAACACTCATAGAAGTTATTCTAGCAACTGGAGCATATGTATCAAAATAATCTAGTCCTTACCTTTGTGTGAACCCTTTAGCAACTAACCTTGCTTTAAAGGTTTGTAATGTGCCATCGCAATTGTATTTCCTTCTGAAAACCCATTTATTTTTAATAGGTTTTAAACCAGGAGGTAAGTCAACTAGAACCCAAGTATTGTTGGCCATAATTGAATCAATTTCATCATTTACAGCCTCTTGCCAAAATGCAGCATCTCTAGAAGCTAAAGCTTCTTTTAAGGTTTTGAGATCATCATCATATTAGATATTTCCAATATTCTTATGACTCTTTCTCTACTTCCCTCAACAAAGAGAGTAATATGATCTAGATAAATAAAATCAGGATCAAGATGTTCTTTTCTTTGTCTTTGACTCCTCCTTAATTCAAAAGGTTCATCTTCAATTTCCTTCCTTTTAGGACTAGAAATAATTTCATCATGTTTGTTAACATGATCATCATGTTCAATGACATGATCATGTACATTTTCATGTACAAATAACTTTTAGAAAAATTCAACATATATTGATTCCACAATTACATTTGATTCCAAATTAAGCAATCTATATGCTTTTGAGTTTTGTGCATATATAGCCTACAAAAACAGATTTGATTCCTCTTGAACCAAGATTTTGTCTTTGAGAATCCGAAAGTCTATAGTATGCCTTACGCCGCCACACTTTAAAATAGTGTATATTAGGTTTCCTTCCATTCCAACCTTCATAAGGTGACATCTGAGTCTTCTTGAAAGGAACTTTATTGGTAATGTGGCAAGCAGTAGGAATTGCTTCTCCCCACAAGTTGAATCATAGAATTTACCATATCAACAAGTGTTCGATTTTTCCTCTCCGCCACACCATTGTGTTTGGTAGTAAATGGAGTCGTTCTTTGGTGAATTATTCCATGATCGTCACAAAATTGATCAAATTCACCGGAGAAATATTCTCCTCCTCTATCACTCCTTAAGATTTTAATCTTTCTTTCCTTTTGATTCTCAACTAGTGCTTTGAATCCCTTGAATCTATCAAATGCTTCATCTTTCGTTTTTAGTAAGTAAATATGGATATATCTTGAACAATCATCTATAAAGGTGATAAAATATCGTTTTCCACCCCTTGTTAATTTTCTATTAAGTTCACATATATCCGATTGGATTGATTCCAACAAATTACTTACTCTTTCAGATTTAGGAAATGATTTCCTTGTAATCTTAGCTTGTGCACAAATTTCACATTTATCCAAAAAATCATGTTTGCATTGTAAATAACCATGGCTGGACATAAATATTAAAGTATGATAATTTAAATGTCCTAATCTAGCATGCCATAAGTTAGAAGATTCAACAATATAAGTAGAAACATGATTAATTTCATTAATATACTGAGTTTGAACAAACCATCAAGGGTATACCCCTTGCCAACAAACACACCATGTTTGGTGATTACAAGCTTATCAGATTCTAAAACAATTTAAAAACCTCTTTTAACAAGTAAGGCAACAGCAACTAATAAGTTTCTTTTCATGGATGGAACATGATAAACATTAACCAAAGTTAATTTTTCGCCTGAAGTAAATTTCAGATCCACATTTCCCTTTCCAGCAACATGAGCAGATGCTTGATTTCCCATGAAAACTTCAGATTCAACCTTTGCACACATGTATGGTAGCACCAGAATCAAGGAAAAACTCAGAAGAACTAGCAACATTGACTACATTCAATTCAGTCATAACAACCACCAATTTTTTTTCTTTCAGAACCATATTGGCTTCATTGTTGTCAGAATTGGCATTTGGTTTTGCCTTCTTTTCTTCCTTTTTCTTGTACCTACATTCCTTGATGTAGTGACCTTTCTTTCCATAATGAAAGCAGGTCTTGGTCCCCAAGGGGACACCCCAGTGGTTAAGAGCTTAGGACTTCCTATGGGAGGTCTCAGGTTCGAATCCTGGGAAGGGCGGGTTGGGATTATGGGAAAAGAGAGGATTACCTCCTATTGTGTAGTCCATTTCAATATCATGTTCATGAGTAGCAAAAAAAAAGCAGGTCTTGTCCTTATTGCCTTTGGCCTTGAGATTTTGCTTGTTTTCAGACTTAGATCCAACCACATTCACATGGTGGTTGGTCTTGGAAATTTCTACAGCATCTTTTCCTTTGCCTTTCAGCAACTTCTCCTCTCTAATCCGAGTTTCACACTCAATTTGGAGATGGGTCTGAAATTGTTCAAGAGTGAAACTCTCTGAATGCAGCAGAATTTTCTTCCTAAAGTTGTTCCACGAGGGAGGCAACTTGGACAGAATCGCACCAATTTGAAGTGCATCAGGGGCATTCACTTCCAGATCCCTCAATCTGGAAACTAAAATCCGTACTTCATGGACTTGATCCATGACTAGTTTGTCATCAGTCATCTTGAAATCAAAGTAATTCAATGCAAGAAATTTATCAATACCTCGCTTCTCATTCCAGTATTTCGTTTCCAAGGCAGTCCAAATCTCCAAAAGATCTGCAAAGTTGAATACAGATCATACAAGCGGTCTGTCAGGGAATTCAGAATGAGACCACGGCACATCAATTGATCATCTTCACGTTTCTTGTAAGCATCCTTCAGTTCATCAGTGTCTTTAGGGGTTGGTGTAGGAAGTGCTTCAAGATCAGAATCTAGAACATAATGGATTTGACAAAAGTGAGAAGAAACCTCATCTTGTCTTTCCACCTTGTGAAATTCGTTCCATCAAACTGATTCAGTTTCACAGCATCTTGTTGGGCTAACAGCTTCATATGGTTGCATCATTAAACGCCATTGTTGAAAGATTACAAATAATCTTACACTAAATTGTTAGAAAAATTCAGAAAACAAGAGAACAAAGAAAAGTTTTGAGGCGTGTAGAAAAACTTTGTTAGTGTAAGATTGTTTGTCTATCACAAACAAGTTACCCAGGATACAACAAAACTCTTGAGATCACCAAGTATAGAATAGAATAAAACTGGGAGAGAAAAGAACGTGATACGAATCTAGTTGTATTAGATTCAAATCTATCCTTGAAAAAACTTCCAAAGATCAACTTGACATCTTCAACTTCTAGATGTGTATGTCGACAATCTTCACAAAACAACTCCTCTTCTTTCGTCGGCCTTAGTTGACGATTA
The DNA here is from genome assembly GCA_001974805.1 of Corchorus capsularis. NCBI lineage: Eukaryota > Viridiplantae > Streptophyta > Magnoliopsida > Malvales > Malvaceae > Corchorus > Corchorus capsularis. The sequence goes on along the minus strand of AWWV01009362.1, from coordinate 12,279 downwards.
GACCTGCAATTGTTAACCTAAGATCACAAAAATTCACAAGCAATTCAATCACAACCTAATTGTTTGCTAGATCTCTATAAGATTGAAGAACCCTAAGTATGCTCAAACTAGAACAAAAAAGCTAAGATAATCAGAACGTGTTTTGATCATGGGAAAATTCAGTATTTATAAACACTGAAAAGTTATCTCTGAGTAGTTACCAATTCAAATTGAATAATTTCCTTTTCCATTTTAATAGGTAACTGATCAAAAACATATCTCTTAGTAAAGCTGATATTAATTGAATTTATTCAACAGGCATATTAAAAATAAATAACTTAAAAATTAAGTCACTTTGAGTCCCAAGGTCCAAGTGAAGTGCCAAGTGCCAATCTTTGACTTGTATAAAATTGGGCTAACCCAATTTTCTTAAACAATGTGGTACTTTGTGTTTTCACCACTTTAACAAACTATAACACTATATTGGTAGAAGTCAATTACTAATTAAAAATTAAATATTTTCTATATATATAATTAATTAAAATTTCTTAAAAATATTGACACCACTCATCAAAGTTTCTGACTCCGCCACTGGTATCAATCGACTCCAATAATTAAAATTGTGCCAACTAATTCTAGGAGTACTAAAACTCTTCCTGATGATACCATAAATTTTAAAACACTTTGATCATCGAAAGTAAAAATTTCTATATACTCTAATAACCTAGATCACGCGCGCAAGACACTAATTAAATATGAACTGCTCATAAACAATTGGAGCAGATCAATTAGTCCAACTCAACGACAAGAGTGAGGATTAAACATTGGATATTGTATTGTATTAACATGTATATATGGATTAGAGAGGGTTGGTTGTGTTTAACGTTGTGCTTGGATCCAAAGCTATGTTGTGTGCCGAATTGGACCAATTAGTTTATTTTATTAGGTTTTCTTCGTAAAGTACCGCAAGGCAAGAGCAGTTACAAAGTGAAATAAATTCATTTTATTAATGCTTAATATGAAACGGTGAAGAAAACGTTTGATTTAACACCATGGGATGGAAGAAGTACCTCGATCCATGCTATTAATTACCATGCATATATAAGAAACTCATAATTCACCCTCCAAAAAATGAGCATTAAAGAATAAACATAAAATCAATTAAAAATCATGGCGAAATTTAATAACAACTTGTTCCTCCTCCTCACATTGTTCCTCTTAGGCACCGCCTTGGTGGGAGTTAGCAGCACGCAAAGGAGAAATCGTGGGTGACATAGAAACCGACCCTGTAGTAGAAGACCAATTTGCATTCCCACCAGGAACAGAAATGGACGAAGGATTCGACGACGAGCCAGAATTATCACCAAAGCAACTCAAGTTCTTCCAGGAATGCGCAAAGGTGATGACACCCGAATGCGCCAAAGAGGTGTTCGCCTACATGTTCGAGGATTTGGTGGTGACTGATCAATGTTGCGAGTTACTTATTAAAATGGGAAAGCCGTGCCATGAAGGGCTGGTGAAGACTATCATGGTGATCCCATGAATACAAGGCCAATGCGACTTACGCCCTTCCGAGAAGCAAGGAAGTTTGGAATAAGTGTGCTTCCGTTGTTGGTACCCATTCTCCTTCTCCTATCCCTCTTGAAGTGTAATTAGGTTTTTATATATATATGAATACATACATATATATATAGATATATATATATATATATCATGTCATGTTTTTCATTTATAGATTACAATTTTCTTCAGCAGAGATGAATTACATGTATTCTTCAACATATAAAAGATGCATACCTTTTCCTCATGATCTTGGAGAATAAAATCGATTCTATGGTTATAAGTGATAATCTAAAGTTATTTGATCCATCCATATATATTCTTTGAATCCAATGAATTAATTAATTAAGAAATTTATTGTTTGATGACAAAATTAATGAAGCATTTTATTCTTCAACTTTAAACCTCACCCCATAAAAAGGTTGAGATGGAAAGTGGCACATTTTGCCTTCACAAAAGTCTTCACTTCCGTTAATATTGAATCATTGAATGTGCCTATTTATTTAATTAAGAGACTTATTAATTTGGACAAGAAAAAGTTTAATTAATTAGTCGATCGATTTCAAACTCCAAAGAAAAGATTTTGGCCCAAAAAAAAACTCCAAAGAAAAGATTGATGATCCTCATAGAGTTTCAAATGAGACTTCTCTAAACAAGAAACTGATTTTTTATTATTTGATTTGATGTTAAATGACTTGAATTTTGATGATTCGGTCCGAATTGATAATATAACATGTGGTGAAAGTGGAGGAGGGTCATAGTAATCATATCTAGTTAGTATAATTTTATGATGTAAAGCATTCCTGCTAATAGTTTTTCTTTTTAGAAAAATTAGAATCTCTCTGAATCCATATGGTCACATTAACCAAACTATGTAATTCTTTATGTTTTAATTTTTCGCAGTTTGATTTTCTGTTTTTTCACAACATTCAAATTCCATGAAAGTTGACTACTTTGAAAAAAACATATCATATGCTATTCTTCTTTTTGAAACGCTAATTAAATTAAACCTATTATTAGTTTTATGTACAAGGTCCTTATTGAGTGTCACTTGGCATTTGGTTTCTTTGACAAGTGTCAATAGTTAATTTTTTAATTTTTGTTTATTATATTTGTATTCATTTTAGTTTGGAAAAATTAAAAGACATTCATCCCCTTTCTATATAAAATAAATTATCAAATAATTATAAATTAATTATAAATTTGTTATGAATGTACATGTATGTTGTGGATGTCCATGAATCTAATTAAAGCATGAATATTGATGACTTGGTTCATTCATACACATATACCTATATACTAAGTTCATCCCCTTATATTTATGGTGATGTATCTATGTGCCTATAAATAGACCACTTACTTTGTTATGGAATAAGATGAATGAGAACAATTTCTCCCCTTCTTCATATTTTCTTCTTCACATATTCTATTTTCTCTCTATTCTCTTGTCTTTTCCATACTTCAATTTTACTCCCTTGCTTTGTTTTGTTATCATCTCATAACAAAATTTCATTTCTTAACTAAATTTTCTTAAAAGAATTTATAAGATAAACAGCCGCACGCGAAACGCTGCCGGGAGGTTCTAGTTTAGAATTATTTATGTAATTATAAGAAGTATTCTAGCTAGCCAAAATAAATTATGATATTTGTGAAAAAAATTCAACATCTTTTTTTTTTTTTTCGCTACTCATGGACATGCTAACCTTTTTATCTGGCCAAATAAAAAAAACATGCTAACCTTTTGATGGACATACCGGTTGTTAACAAAAACACAGTCCTTTTTAATAGGTAAATTCATAGAGACTTCCCAAAGTTTAAAAATAATTAAGGCCAAATCCTAATTTAAAAGGGAAAAGGAAATATATAAATATAGGAGAAATCCTAATGCTGCTCTAACACGGTATTAAGTACTAGTACATATATAAAAGGAATGGGCATCAGCAATTCTCCAACAAACAAACAAATCATTCAATTAACCTAAATCTTTACTCCCGGCATCCTAAATAATTCATCATTCTTAATTTCATCAATGGCGCTCCCCAATTCTTCAAGCCATCCCTACAAGATTTACGTTACTGCACAACCACACAACTTTTTCAAGGATGATCAATCCTTGGAATCCCCACTGATTAGATTCAAGTGCAACATCAAGATGAGTTACGTGCCTGACAAATTACCCTTCGACAAACCCAAATCCAATATAATTAATAGAATTGGGTTTTTGGGTAAAAGAAAGTCCGATCCAGAAGAATCCCGACTGATCATTGAACCCTTCATTGCAGGCCACGATTCATGGCATGAATTCGAGCATCCAGCCAAGGACCTGACAAGGGATTTTCTATCCACAACTCTGTTTACCAACAACACTATTAGATTCCCATTCGAGTTAACAAACTTACATTGGAAAAAACAGGTTCAAGATCAAGACAAAGAATCAATCCCTGTAATGTCGACCGATGAACTTGTAACATCCATGTTACAAGTTTGCGACAGCATGGCTCGCAGATCACCAAATCGGAAGAAACTCAATCTAATAGTTTCTGTCAAGAAAATAGTGACGGTGCCGTATGAAGAATATTTGGCAATGCTCAAGGCAGAAAAGCAGCAACAAGTTCTGGAACAAGTTGCAGAGATGGTTAGGCATGGGCGCGGCCACGGGGATTCTTCCAACATTCGAATTCCAAGACGAGAGTGGGAAAACATGAGTACTGCTATAAGGGAAGTGGGACTTGGTAATTCTATAAGCGACGCTTTGAATATAATGAGGCAACGTGCCATAAGGGAGTCGACTTCGAGAGAGGTGATTCGTGTGGTGCCTGCAGCTGCAACATCGATTCAAGCATTAGAGAAGGTCACTCTGAGCAATACGGAACAAGAAGAAGAAGAAATAAAGTGCATATTTTGTATGGAGGAGATGGAAAAGGGTTGTGAAGTGAGTCGAATGCCTTGCTCCCACATCTTCCATAGTTCTTGCATTGAAAAGTGGCTCAAAGAAAGGAGTCATATGTGCCCAATTTGTAGATTTAAGTTACCAACTCATGACTAATACTATTAATCTACCACTAGTCTTTTATTATCAATTCTTCTTCACCTGAATTTTGTTCAACGTTTTTTTTATTGATATATAATATAATTATCAGTTTGTTTCTTTATCAAATTTGATGTTGTATGGCTTTTTTTTTCTTGCATAAAACATATGGTAGAAATATATTGACCATATTAAAGTTTGCATTTTTTTTTATGAAAAGAAGCAATGTAAATTTGAATCTCAAAAATTGTAGGGCAAATGAATCTCCATGCAAATCATCAAAATTCTCTTAATATACAATCTAATCTTATCATATATATATATATATATTACTATTTACTATTTATTTACTACTATATAAAATCACAAATTCAAAAATCATAATTAAAAAATTCCATAAATACCCTTAATATTATAATATAATAACTTTTTATTAGTGTTCTTATTAGTCATTAAACTTTTTTTTTTAAATTATGGAAAGATTGTAGGGCAAAGGAATCTCCAAATCATCAAATCTCTTAATATACAATCTAATCTTATCTTATAATTAATATACTATATACTATATATCTATCTATCTATATATAAACTTTGCAACGCACGTTACCGAACATGTTTAAAGTAGAGGTGTTTATGGGCCGAGCCGGGTTCGGGTTGGACTTTTGCTTAATAATTATACGATATATGCTAGCTTATGCTCGGCCCGGCCCGAAGAACGGGTCTCAATTTTTATACAAGGTGCGCCCATATTTTTAAACACATGTCCAAGACCCGAACAAGTCCGCCCATTTTTTTTTGGAAATAAAATAATAATTAAAATTTTCAATAAAAAATAAAATTTAAACATTAAAATTTATATATAATTTAATAACAAATTTTGTGCCAAAAAAATTTAATAACAAATTAAATCAAAATAAATTGTGATAAAAAGATTAAATTTTAATAAAGTTTACCAATTCTAAGTAATGTATACTTATAAATTATTCAATTTTATTATGTATAAATATAATTATTTAATTATATTATATTAGGGTAAATATAATACGGGCCGAGCCGGGTTCGGGCCTAAAACACCAAAACTAAGGCCTAGCTCTTTTTTAATCGGGCCCTATTTCTTTGTCCAAGTCCCTTTTTTCGGGCCCAAAGTTTATGCCAAAGCCCTCCCATTTCCCGGGCGGCCTTCGAGCTTGGGCGGGTAGCCCGGCCCTTGAGCAGGTCTAGTTTAAAGTAAAAAAGTTATTAAAATAATTTAAACAAGTTGATTGGCCCGTACTGGCGCTACGGGCGTTCTTTTGTTAGAATCGTGATTCAGCACCATGCATATATTAAAAGATTTTCTCCGTAAACATATAAGAATTTCTTGATCATATGATACTTAAAAAGTAAGATTCCATTGTTTCAAACATATATGAATCAAACATGATCTGTAGAACATAATTTTTAATTTCAGATGAGTATAAAGACTTTTTGGCTTCTAATCACAATCTTCAATGTTTGGGCCATGCTGAATCTGACCAATAGACCTTGGTCTCTGCGGAGAAGGGATTAATACGCAGACTGCCTTGGCGTTCACCATTTCCAATGGTACGCAGCTCCTTTAGCCAAATCTATGAATTTTTGGACAAAGTCAAACTCAAATTGGAATATAGGAAGCATAATATATATAATTCAGTTTCTGGTCTTTAAAAAAATGACAACAACCTGCATTGACGTGTTTATTGGGATTGTTCTATTTCCTTTTTTAAGATACAGATTTTTGTAAAAATAATCGACAGGAAAAAAAAACAAAGTCAATAAATGACAAAAAAAATTAATCCCCTCAAGAATAAAAAGTTAGAACATTTAAGTAATCTGTCAGGTAGGTAAAGACGAAAAAGATTACTTCTCCAGCTCATCATTAATCCGGGGTAGGGATCTTTTAGTAATTCCACCCACCTCATCATTAATTCGGGGTAGGGATCTTTTAGTATTTCCACTATTCTATTAAAGTCAAATGAGAAATGACCAAAAAGTCTAGTTATTTAATCACCTCAAGAATCAAAAGTTAGGGCATTTAAGCAATCAGCCAAGTGTGAAAAGACGAAAAAAATTAGTTCTCTCGCTCCTCATTAATCCGGGGTAGGGATCTTTTAGTAATTTCCATATGTTTATTCAAATAATATGTAGTACAAGTTGATCGGCCCGCGCTGGCGCTACGGGCGTTCTTCTTTTAGAATCGTTATTTATTATCATGCATATATTAAAAGATTTTCGTCGTAAATTTAAAATGGAGACAGTGCTTTGACGTGTTTATTGGAATTGTTCTATTTCCTTTTATAAGGTATAGATTTTTCAAAAAATAATCGATGGGAAAAAAACAAAGTCAATAAATGCAGCACTTGTGGAATTGACAAATGGGAGGGTGCAATTAACTAAATTTGATTCTAGAAATCTTGTAATTACCAAAAAGGTAAGGGGAAAGAAGGAAATAAAGGAATATGACATGCGACTTTTTGAGTCATTTGTCAATTGAGAAATGACCAAAAAGTTTAGTTATTTAATCCCCTCAAGAATAAAAAATTAGCACATTTAAGTAATCTGCCAAGTAGGTAAAGACGAAAAATGTTAGTTCTCTAGCTCATCATCAATCCTTGATGGGGATCATTTATTAATTCCACTATGCTTCAAGTCCATTGAGAAATGACCAAAAAGATTACTTATTTAATCCCCTCAAGAATCAAATGTTAGGACATTTAAGTAATCTGCCAAGTAGGAAAAGACGAAAAAAATAAGTTCTCTAACTCCAAAAGCAAGTCTTGGTAGGGATCTTTTACTAATTCCACTACTCTATTAAAGTTTAGGATATTTAAGTAATCTGTCAGGTAGGTAAAGATGAAAAAAAATTACTTCTCCAGCTCATCATTAATCCAGGGTAGGGATCTTTTAGTAATTCCACCCAGCTTATCATTAATTCGGGGTAGGGATCTTTTAGTAATTCCACCCAGCTTATCATCAATTCGGGGTAGGGATCTTTTAGTAATTCCACTACTCTATTAAAGTCAATCGAGAAATGACCAAGAAGTCTAGTTATTTAATCACCTCAAGAATCAAAAGTTAGGGCATTTAAGTAATCGGCCAAGTGGGAAAAGACGAAAAAAATTAGTTCTCTCGTTCCTCATTAATCCGGGGTAGGGATCTTTTAGTAATTTTCATATGTTTATTCAAATAATATGTAGTATATTATATATTAATTATGATTCAAAGCATCCAACTTTTGTAATCTAATATAATTAAATTGCTGGAAAAAAACATAATTTCTTTTGAAAGAATACAATATTCAAATCTCATTACAATCAAATAATTTTTTATATGCCCAAATATCCAATGAGAAATGACCAAATAAACAAATTATAATAAACATAACATAACCAGCATAAAGTTGCACAAAACCCACACGCATTGAACACGATGGGATTTGAATTTGAGACATCGCGGTTCAAGGAGCATGCATTTTATCATTGAGCCAAATGTTCAAGTGCAAAAAAAAATAATTAAATTGAAGTAACTTTTAAATCAAATAATAAATATATATCAATTTAATAATAAGTCAAAGTATTCAATTACTGAAACGTAACTGCGTCTACGAAAGTAGTTTTTTTTATATACAACATTTTATTGTTTACGTTTCATTTTACTTCTTTATATTTTCTAACTTGACCAAAATTTTCGTTGAAGGCATTGAAATTCCCCAAGTGAGTGTGAAATATAGTTGTCCATGGGAGAAAACATATTGTGGCAGATATACTCCAACATTAGGAATTGTTTGTCTTTGTGCTTTGTTGATGGTCATAGCGAAACAAAGACGAATAGGGAATTGTTTCCTCTTGAATTGGAATGGATATCCTTCGTTTTCTGCTGGTGAAAACAGAATTTTTGGAAGAATAACTTATTTTCCAGCATATTAGCCAATTGCGATCTCTGCTTGTATTACGTTATGGCCAAGGTGGTTGCAGACCATTCTTGTTCCACTGCACAAACCATTTTATGGATCCAAATTCCTCAAAAATATGGTTGGACCATTTTTCTTCAATTCCAATGTATGCGTTGGCAAATCATTCGGTGTTAGAATATTTAAGAATTTCTCTTGATAATGGTTGTTCGAGTCATTTACTGTTTCATCGAAACTGTTGTACGTCTTACTCTAATCAAGAGATATTTCTATCATCTGCTCATTCAGTTTGTCTACATACTCATTTCTTGTTGCCAAGATCGCAGGGTTGGTCATGTACTCTACCGAAGTTGAAATATGCTTCAAATCTAGGAAAAGTGCATTGATCAAGTATTTTTCAGGCTTTTCATACTTTATAACCATTTGGTCTGGTAAAAGTATCAAATTATCATCTTTTGTTGGTTTTTCTCCATCACTAACTCAAAGGAGGAATTTTCCAAACTCTTGGTCTCCTCTTGCTCTCATGTTCTTTTTCAATCTAAGTATCTCCATTTTTGGCCAAGGGTATGATCTGACCAAACTTTGATTGACCATTTGTTCTTTTGTTGCTCAAGGTACAAGTGAAGTACTTGTCCGAAAACTCCTCCAAAAAACAACCATTCCTCAGAATGGTTCTTTGTTACTCATCATATCTCGAAGCGTTTTGTCCACATATTCAATTGCAAACTTTCTCGCCATTGGTGTTTTATCCCATATTATTAGTCTTGCTCTTCTTAATAGTTCAACCTTAGCACTCTGTTTAGAAGTCCTACATATACTCATTTCTGTCGGACTTAATGGAATGTCAAATCTCGAGTGTGTTGTTCTTCCTCCTCGCATAATCGTTGCAACTAGTTCGAATGTTGTTGTAGCTAACACAATCCGACCTCTTGACCTGTGATGATATTTGAAGTTATATTAATCAGATAAAAATATTTTTTTTATAAAAGAAATGGCGATATTGATGTTGTTAATTATATGTTTAAAGATTATGGCTTTGAAGTTCGATCTTAGCAAGACATACGATCGAGTTGATTGGAGATAATTGGAACAGTTGATGAGAAGATTGGGCTTTTGTGATTTTTGGATCTCCAGGTGATGGAATGCCTCTCTTCCACCCAATTTTCCATCGTGCTTAACGGTGAAAGAGGCGAGCCTTTTCTTCCTGAACGTGGTCTGCGCCAGAGAGATCCACTCTCCCCCTATTTGTTCATATTGATTAAGGAGGTTCCATCAATACTAATATCAAAGGCAATGCACTCAGGTGAATAGAAAGGTTTCCGAATCAATAGGCAGTGCCCCTTCCTTTCACACTTGCTCTTTGCTGACAATTGTCTTCTTTTCTTGGTGGCTGATGAGCGAAATTGTGCAGCAATTATGGATGTGTTGTCCAAATTTAAGAATGCCACAGGTCAGGTGATTAATTTCACAAAGTCTGCTGTAATTTTTTTCTACTAATACATTATCTGACTGCAGGAGACTTCTAAAAACTATGATGGGGGTCCAAGATTTGCAAATGGACAATTAGTACCTTGGGTTACATACAATATGGGGAAGAGGCAAAAAAGAAGCCCTTGGCTTCATCATGGACAAAATAAGATCCAAAATTCAAGGGTGGAAAAGCAAATTATTGTCCTTAGCAGCGAGAGAGGTCTTCTTAAAGGCAGTTGCTTCGACTCTTCTGGTCTATGTCATGGATTGTTTTAAGCTTCCAACTTCTTTTGGTCGAGACATCAATAGCCTTCTTAACAAATTTTGGTGGAGGGGCTCTGATGATCAAGGAAAGGGCATCCACTAGCGTCAAATCTGGCTATAGGTTGCTCACCAATGATGCCACTCTTGGCAAGGAAGAAAGACAAAGCTCAAGTAGAATGCAAGATAGTAGACTGTGGAGGAAAATCTGGAAATAAAATGCGGCTCCAAAAGTTCAAAACTTCATTTGGAGATCTTTGTAGAAACGCGATTCCTACCAGGGAGAATTTGGTCAGAAGGCATTACAGGTTGATCCTTCCTGTGTGCGGTGCGGTGAGGACTTTAAATCTTTGGAACACATTTTGTTTTTCCACCCATTTGCACAAGTTGTATGGCGTGCCTCTCATTTTAGTTATTCCCCACAGAAAGAGGGATTTAGTAGCTTTTTGAGATGGTGGGCGATGATAGTAGCCACTACCACCAATTTTGGCTTCTTTGAATGCAACAAGTATGATTAGCTATATATCTTGAAACCTGTGGAAAGCAAGAAATAATTTTTTTGTTTAAAGGAAAAACAAGGGATCCTATTGAGGTTTGGCATCAGGCGGTTCATGAGGCGTTGGAATTCGAAGATGGAGTCACAAGTCCAGTTAGACCCAATGAGACAAGGTCTTGTAATCATGCATGGCAACCACCACCAGCCAACTTTATCAAACTTAATTTTGATGCCACTGTTGATCATTCGAGTGGCGAGGCAGGTTTGGCAGTAGTGGGCAAAAACCACAACGGCGAACTTGTCGATGGTGCTTTTCTCTTCACCCAAGCAAGTAATGTGGATATTGTGGAAGCCATGGCTTTGAGACTAGCTATTCGTTTGGCTAGGGACAGAGGATGGAGCAATGACATTATTAAAACGGTAACAAGGACCTCACTCGAAGGCTCAATTGTAATGCCCATTGTCATCAATGGGATACACTGGCAATTGAATTGGATATCATCAGCTTCACTGGTCATTTTGAAAATGTTGTATTTTCTTTTGTTTACCGAATTGCTAATGTTGTCGTTGATGAATATGGCTTATCAAGCCTTTTATGCTTTGAACAAAAAAATATTTGGATAACTCATTTCTTTTTGGATTTAAATTTTATTAGGATCATCCTAAAAAGGGTGTTTTTAGGATTCCATTAGGATTGTGCCATCTAATCAAATTTGACTCATCATCAAATCATAATTTATATCATACCACACCTAATTAAATTTTAATTAATTACCTTAACCTAATATTAATCTTAGTTTTCTTCAAAAAAAATATATTAAACTTAGTTAAGAAAGTTGAATACAAACGTAAGAGTCTAAAATCTTATTTTTATTACTTTAGTTCTAGTACATTATATTTTTTTCTAATTGTATATTACAATATCGGTACAATCAAGAATTTATATATCTTGATTTTCTAGTTTTTTTTAAATAACTTATTTTTTTCATGACTTATAATTTGGATTTGTTTCGAACTAATTAAATTAGTTTGCCACTAGTAAAGAAAAAATAAAGTTGTTTCACATCCAAAACCAATCTTAATGTGAAAAAAGAAAAGTCTTGTTATAAGGTAAAAACAAAATTTATTAAAAAAATCACGTTGCAAGTAAAAAAAAAAAAGAAGAAGTTAAAAATAAAATTATTCAATTTTAACTAAGGTTAAGATAAGGTAATTAATAAAAATTTAATTTGGTATGGTATGGTGTAAATTAGGATTTGATGATGATTCAAATTTGATTAGATAGCATCATCCTAATGAAATCCTAACAATACCCCTTTTTAGGATGGTCCTAATATAATCTATACTTCTATACTAATTATAATGTGAGAACCTGAGTTTGTCTCACAAGTTGAGTCGTAGAAAAACTTAGTTTTTAAAAATTTAAAATAGAATCAAAAAATTACCCATCTTAAATAAAACTATCCATTGGAGGATAAATATAATATTTAAAATTTATTTATATCATTTAAAAAAGAAACCACTCATTAAAAATAAGACTAAATAGCCTTTTTGCCC
>AWWV01009360.1:0-40989 GCA_001974805.1 Corchorus capsularis | reverse complement strand
AGTCCTCTTCTTCTTCCCTATGCCTCATTATTCATAGAAAATAATAATTATGTAATACTCATATCCCTTTTGTTGTTGTTTCTTATATGTTTAAGATTCATCTCCATGTATATATCATATCAAGAAATTAGTTTTTGTTGTATATTTTTTTACTATAAAAGAGTTGATGAGCAATACGAATTTGAATCAAAGTGTTAGATAAGTTTCTTTAATCTATTTTGAGGAAATTAACAAGTACCATAGAATTAATAGGTAGCTCTTTTGCAAAACAATTGTATTTGTCTTTTAATAAATTGGTAATTATCGATAAATTGACATGAATTTCATTTGATTTGTCTCAATCAAATTTGATTAGACACGTTTTAGCTTAAATATGATTCTATTAGGAAAACTTGATTTGAAATGAATATTTCCAAATCAAAATCAATTATAATTAATGATATTTCATATTTATTTACTTTACATATGATACACTAAATCATTCAATTCAATTAAACTTTCAGTTCTAAATATTCATTTTCGCTAATATTCAATTCAATCAAAATTAATTCATTCCTTTTTATTTCACTTTACAAACCGATCAAGAACATTTTTAGTACGAATTTACCTAATAAGGTAGAAAAATAATATTCATATATTTAATTTAAAGGCACAGTGTGATAAGTTTCTATAGAGTTAATTTGATGGAATAATTAATAAAAAGATAATTTTAAAATTAGAGATTTAGGGTAATACTACTTGCTCCACCAAATTATCCCAAGTAGCACATTGATAATCATTACTACATTATTATCACAACAAATATCCAGAATTTTAATACTTATAAAGTTTTATAAACTTTGTTTTCATGAAAAGTAATGGCTAAACCTATGCCACACTAGGTGGGAAAAAATGATATGAAGCTTTGTTGGTGTAAAAAGTATTTTTGTATCAATTGACAATTAAATTCTTAGTATAGTTGAAAAACTTGAAAGCAACAATTATATAGGAACGAAGTGCTATAAATTTGGAAATTTAAGAAAATAGGAAATAGAAATCAACATGGGAGATTTTCCATACATATTTCACATTTCACATAAGTTAAAAGATGAAGTAAAGAGTCGTTTGGTTTAAAATAATACAATATTACCACTTCCATGCATGATTGGTTATCAAAGATGTCTATTTGAATCTTTAAAAAAGGTATAGGGGAAATGTGCCATCTTATAAAAACTTTAATAAGTTTGCAAAAAAAAAATTTAGTGAAAGTTACTAAAAAACTTTATAAGTTTTTTTTTTGGTACAAAAACTTCTTAACCCGCTTATAGTGTCCAAATTTTACACTGACAGTGTATTGTATAATAATTCTATATATAAGAAAATTTATACAATACACCGTTAGTGGAGTTTAGTAGACTGCACGTGCGGAGTTTAACTTTAAGGGTTAACATGTGTACCCTTAGGGAATATATATTAATATTAAAATATTTAATTATGAAATGGGGTATGTGTCAACTTCTTAACCCGATTATGGAGTCCAAAATTTACACTGATAGTGTATTGTATAATAATCTTATAAGAAAAATTATACAGTTCCCGTTAGTGAATTTTAGCAGACTGCATGTACAGTATTTAAAGGTTGACATGTGTCCCCTTAGGGAATATGTATTAATATCAAATATTTAATTAATTATGAAATGCGGTGTGTGTCAACTTCTTAACCCACCTATGGAGTCCAAAATTTATACTAACAGTGTATTGTATAATAATCTTATAAGAAAAATTAAGCAATACACTGTCAGTGGAGTAGCAGACTGCACATGCGGGGTTCAGGGGTTGACATGTGTCCCCTTAGGGAATATGTATTAATATTAAATATTTAATTAATTATGAAATGAGGTATGTGTCAACTTCTTAACCCGCTTATGGAATCCAAAATTTACACTGACAGTGTATTGTATAATAATCATATAAAATATTATATAATACACCGTCAGTGGAGTTTAGCAGACTGCACGTGCGGGCTTTAAGGGTTGATATGTGTTCCCTTAGGGAATATATGTATTAATATTTTATATTTTAATTAATTGTGGAATAGGGTATCTGTCAACTTCTTAACCCGCTTATGATGTGCAAAATTTATACTAACGGTGTATGTAACATATAAAAAAAATTATACAATGCACCGTCAGTGGAGTTTAGCAGACTGCACGCGCGAGGTTTAAGGGTTGACATGTGTTTCCGTTAGGGAATATGTATTATTATTAATTCATATTTAATTAATTACGAAATAGGGTATGTGTCAACTTCTTAACCCACTTATGGAGTTCAAGATTTACATTGACAGTGTATTGTATAATAATCCAATAAAAAAATTATACAATACACCATCAGTTGATTTTAGCTGACTGGACGTGCATGGTTTAAGCGTTGACATGTGTCCCCTTAAGGAATATGTATTAATATTAAATATTTAATTAATTATGAAATGGGGTATGTGTCAACTTCTTAACCCACATATGGAGTCTAAAATTTACATTGATAGTATATTGTATAATAATCATATAAAAATAATTATACGATACACCATCAGTGGAGTTTAGCAGACTGCACGCACGGGGTTTAAGAGTTGACATGTGCCCCCTTAGGGAGTATGTATTAATATTTTATATTTAATTAATTATGAATTAGGGTATGTGTCAACTTCTTAACCCGCTTATGAAGTCCAAAATTTACACTGACAGTGTATTGTATAATAATCATATTAAAAGAATTATACAATACACGGTCAGTGGAGTTTAGCAGACTGCACGCGCGGGGTTTAAGGGTTGACATGTGTCCCCTTAGGGAATATGTATTAATATTTTGTATTTAATTAATTATGAAATAGGGTATGTGTCAACTTCTTAACCCGCTTATGATGTCCAAAATTTACACTGACAGTGTATTGTATAATATTCATATAAAAAAATTATGCAATACACCGTCAATGGAGTTTAGCAAACTACACGCACGCACGTGGTTTAAGGGTTAACATGTGTCCCCTTAAGGAATATGTATTAATATTTTATATTTAATTAATTATGAATTAGAGCATGTGTCAACTTCTTAACCCGCTTATGGAGTCTAAGATTTACACTTACAGTGTATTG
This sequence comes from Corchorus capsularis, assembly GCA_001974805.1. Lineage (NCBI taxonomy): Eukaryota > Viridiplantae > Streptophyta > Magnoliopsida > Malvales > Malvaceae > Corchorus > Corchorus capsularis. Next base: position 37,858 of record AWWV01009360.1, on the reverse strand, counting down.
TATAATAATCATATAAAAAAATTATACAATACACCGTTAGTGGAGTTTAGCAGACTACACGCACGGGGTTTAAGGGTTGACATGTGTCCCCTTAGGGAATATGTATTAATATCAAATATTTAATTAATTATGAAATGAGGTATGTGTCAACTTCTTAACCCGCTTATGGAGTCTAAGATTTACACTGACAATATATTGTATAATAATCCTTATTTTAAAGCTTACAATGTTTTTAAGATGGGGAAAATTATCAGCCATTGTCAGTAGAGTTTAGCAGACTTTAATGCGGGGTTAAATGGTTGACATTTTCAATATTAAATACACTTTTAATTAAGTAATAAAATGTATGTGTTAGTTTTTCAGTCCATTTGTAGTAAAAGACCTCTACTTACAATGTATCAAATAATTGTCGAGAAAATGGTGTATGTATTACTTTTTTAACCTACGTGTACACTATGAAAATTTCACTATTTTTCTACAAATTATAAAGATTTAATAAAATAAATATTTAGTAATATTTTTCAATAAATTATAAAGATTTTACATAGTATAGGTAAAATAAAGTTTAGTAATACTTTTTCGGTTTAATTTTGCAATGTAACCAAACTTTCATTACAAAATAATGTTCATTCCTTATAAGTTTACTGCTAACTAAAATTCAAATATTATGTGACTAATGAATTATTCATAAAAAAATTATAATTTTAAATATTTATTTTAAAATTTGAACAAATCCCGATGCGTAGCACGGGTTCTAACCTAGTATATATATATGTTTGATGATTGATATGTTCAAATCCATCAAAAATATTAAATATGTATATACCAAAATGTGATATCATGGTGCATCCTCGTGAAACCATTAGTTATATCAGGTTCAAGTACTTTCATTGAATGTGGACTTTGTGTGATTGTGTCCCTTTGTCGGATAGTTTGTGACCTCCATTAATTAATCAGATAATAATAATGTGGTTTGTATCGAAGGCGGATCTTGACAAGTGGTATTGGGAGGCCAATTCGAATAAAATTATTTTAGGGGATGAATTTAAGAATTTCAATGCATAGAAATATAAGGGGTGATAAAGTAATTTTTCCAATTTTGGAGGGTAAGGCCCCCAAGGTAATATAACTCGCCCCTTGTTTGTATTTGTGAATTTTCATTAGATGTTTGGGCCTATAAAAACAAAATTCCTCGTAACACAGATATATATTTAGTAATAACTAGTCATTACTTTCACGTGCCTTGCACCGTTGCACGTGACCTAATATGTTTAAATTAAATTAAAATTAAAATCTTAAGTTACTACTAATTTTATCTTAAAGGAACCTATTATTATAGCTGACAAATTTCACTCGAGAACGGGTATCCGACTCGATCGCCTGAAAGCAAACTTTATCCAACCCGATTCGACCAAAAAATTTGCTCAATCCAAAACCGAAATGACCCGACCACAAATCCTTAATGACCCGAACCCGAATCAACCTGAATCAGATCAATCCGAGAAATTAAAATAAAATAATTGCACGTTAGGGAAATAATAAATTTTAATCATAATAATACATTAAACTATCAAATAGAACATGTCAATCACAATAACCTTTTAAATTAAAATGGTAAAAATAAAATAATTATATAATATTGAATTTAATTAAATGAAAGTATAGTTTTTAGTAGAATAAAAATGTATATTAAAAATTTTAATATATCCAATTTTTATTGAAAATGGTAAAATGATAAAAATAAAGAAATTATGAAGATATTAGATTTAATAATTGAATAAAAATAGAGTTTTTAGTAGAATAAAACTAGAATAGTTTAAGCAAGGACATTTAAGAAATATATTCAAAAAATTAAGGATATAATAGTCGATTCAAAAGTTTTACAAAACTCGTACTTTTATGTATAGTATAGATAAAATTATTGCATCTAAAATAGCAATATTTATAATGTCTTTTTTTTTCTACATTAGCACAAGATAGTAAATTGGCGAAAACTATGGTCTTAGCGTGTCAATGCCAAGCATATATATTTTCCTCCATCAAATCTTGAACCTGATGAGAGCGGTATTTATTAGTATTATTATTATTATTTTACTACTCGTGAAGTTAATCCCATTATACCTTAATGGATAACAACAGGAACCATTAATCATTCAACCAAAACAGAATCTAAACAAATGTTAGCTTCAGACTTATACCAGATATGTATGAATCCTGAATAGCTAAAGTTGAACAATGAGAATTCATGTCTTTATCATAGCTGTAATCAAACAGTTCAAACTCTCAGGTACATTGTTTTTGATAGGAAATCTGTTAGGAAAATAGGGAAGAAAGTTTTGTTTAGGCTTCAAGGCGTGCTGCAGTATGCCACTCTCCTTTAGGCTTCACCCCACCAAGGAAACAATGAAATAGCCTTCAAGATACAATGAAGCAACAATTGAATCTAAGTTGCATTCAAAGATTCAATCCGTAGAGATTTTCCTTAGGAGAGCAACAAGTTGTTTTATTTATCTACGATTTCTGCAGCAATCGTTTAGATAATATTGTTTACGTACACGATTTGGAATGTAGCAAGTAGGCAAGTCTTGAATCTTGATATGCTTTCGGTGCTAAATTTGCTTACACCTTTGCATGTTGTACTTTGAGATGATCCTTGGTGATTTTGTTTGCAGCTTTGCATGGCTTGAGAAAATATTTGCAAAACACTTTCTCCAAATGTCTTTGCCAATTTTGAGACTTTGAAAGAATTGAACCAAAACTAGGTTCAAAGGACTTTTTTTTTTTTGGGTGACTGAACTTGACAATTTGAATCAAGCTGCCTACGTACCCTCAAATGTGAAGGATCAAGTCATTTACGTAGTTCATTTTTTTTTTTTTGGTGCTCTAAGTTTTGCCAAAGTCATCCTTTTCAGGATTTTCAACTTAGCGAGCCTCCTTTTTTTTTTTTTTTTGCTCTAACTTTTGCCTAAGCCGTCCTTTGCAGGATTTTCAACTTAACGAGCTTTTTTTTTTTTTTGGTTTGACTGAACTTGGCAAGGGGCACCAAGTTGCCTACGTACCTCCAAGAAATGAAGGATCAAGTCATTTTCGTAGTTCTTTGGGTTTTTTTTTTGGTGTGCAGTTTAGGCTCGTGCTTAGGAGCGAGCATTGCCCCCATTGGCTTGCTTGACATCATCATTTGAAGTTGACTTGGCATGCATTTTAATAGGATCAAAAGGTCCAAATTTCATACTTGGAATTGGAATTGCCATGATAAAATTTGATGTTGCGGCTTCATCGTCAAACTCAATCATTCCTTCTTTGTAAAGCTCCATGATTTTGTCTTTGAGAATGAAACATTTTTCCACTGGATGACTGATCAAACGATGAAACTTGCAATAGTTTGGATCATTCACCTTATCAGCTTCTTCAGGCCGTTTCATTTCAGGCAATTGAATGAGATCAAATTTCAAAAGTTCTTCCAACATCTTTGGGACATCAGAATCAAGGAATGGATATTCCTTTTCTCGCTTTTCCTTCAAAGAAATTTTGATTTTCTCTTGGGAGGATTTGAATTTAACCTTTTTAGAGTCACCGACTGTCTTGAAAGGCTTAATGTTTACTGCCATAGACTGCTTGCTTTCAACTTCTTTGGTCACAAATTTGCCCCCTTTGTGCTCTGTTGGTTCTCAAACAGGCGGCTCTTGATTGCCACCAACTGCAATGCTAAGCTCCATATCATGTGCTCGAGTTGCCAATTCTTCAAAAGTTTTTGGCTTAATGCCTTAAAGAATATAGCGGAGGGTCCAATTCATGCCTTGGATGCACATATCAAGTGCAAAAGTTTCAGATAATTTTTCTTTGCAATTGAGACTGATATTTCTCCACCTATTTATGTAGTCAATCACAGCTTCGTCTTTGCATTGGCGTGTACTTGTGAGTTCAATCAAACTGACAATGCACCGAGTGCTATAGAATCGATTTAGGAATTCATGCTCAAGTTGCTCCCAATTGTCAATTGACCCAGGCTCGAGATCCGTATACCAATCAAAAGCATTGCCCTTTAAAGAGCGAACAAATTGCTTGACCATAAGGTCTCCATAAGTGCCAGCATTGTTGCATGTTTCCACAAAGTGGGCGACATGTTGTCTTGGGTTTCCTTTGCCATCAAACTGTTGAAACTTTGGTGGTTGATAGTTGTCAGGCATCTTCATGCAATCAATCCTTTGGGAATAAGGCTTTGCATAAGTGTAGGAAAGAGGAGCAATGTTTTCAGCTTGATCTTTGATTGTTTCTTTGATGAGCTCCTTGATTTGATCAGACGAAATACTTTGAAGATCTTCTGCAGCAATTTTGGTGGAATTTTCACCAAATTCTTGAATATTTTTATTGTCATCAACTTTTTGGAGAATTTGAGGCTTGTTTTTGCCTTTATTTTCAGCAACTTTCATCATTAGAAAGGAAATTTGTTCATCATTTTCTTTGATGTTGTTGGCTAGTGATTCCACAGCTTTAGCAAGGGATGCAACTTGTTCCTCCAACGAAGCCATTGAAATTTTTGATGATTTGAATTTCTGGAGAGGAGATGAGAGGCAAAGATGGTCCCACTGGGTGTGCCAAAATTTGTAACATACAAAATTTCAAAGTCTACAATTAACACAAGAAAGATTGGAGACAAATAAAAATTTTATTGATTGATCAAATTGATGCAGGTACAATCTTTGGAAATTCTAATAATAAGAAATTGTCCTCTGATTCTTCTCCTTTGCAAAATTCTGCTTCAAGATTTGCTTCAAGGGTCAAATGACTTGATCTTGAACTTGATGATAATTTAAGAGTTTGATTTGATTTGATTCAAGGTTTGAATGACTTGGTCTTGAATTGATAATTTAATTCAAGGGTCTTGACGACTTGATCTTGAATTGAAGCTTGGGAATTTGATTTGATTCGATTCGAGGGTCTTTGATGACTTGATCTCAAATTGATGATAATTTGACTCAAGGGTCTTGGTGACTTGATCTTGAACAAACAAATTTAATCTTCTTCAGATATGTTGATGAAGATTGAAAAATAAATTCTTGAAAGCGAGATTTTGCAAATCTTTGATAATTTGAAAGAAGAATCCTCCACATACGTGGATCTTCTTTCAATAATTTCCCAAAAACTGGGTCTTCAGTAATTCTCCAATAATTGAATCTTCTTTGAAAGAAGAATTTTCCACATACGTGGATCTTCTTTCAATCTTCTTAAGCTTTGGTGAAGATCAGAATAAGAACATCTGAAATACTTCGGAGCTTTTCTGCTTCAGAGCTTTTCTGCTTCAGAGCTTTTCTGCTTTCTGAATTGTGTGTGTTGAAAATGACTTGGGAGCTTGGTATTTATAGTGGGGGATGGAGAGTTTCAAGATAACTTAATTTCTCCTTGTTATTTATCTCTAAATAATTAATTTCAATTAGAGATAAATAAGATGACACAACAGTGATTTCTGATTGGTTAATGCTTGAAACCTTGAGAGTTGATTGGCCAGATGATGCAATTTATTTACCAATTATCTCAATTTAATTAGAAATAAAAGGTGATGACTCACAACTTAATTTTGATTGGTAAAACCATTAAACATTGAAATTTAATTGGTTAGACCATGTGTCATATATTTATCTACCATTTTTCCTTAGAAAATATCCAATAAATTTAAGGATAAATTCTCAAAAGAAATTTGTAGGAAATTTCTGATTGGCCGAAATTTCTTGCTCTACAAATATATATACTAGTATAATAGAAATAGGAAGAGAGAATGTTCAAAGTGATTTTCAACGATGAAGGCAGGAGAATTTATAGGCCAAAGATTAGTTACCAAGGATCATATTTCTTCCTTGATGTCAGTTACCAAAAAGACATCTTTTTAAACTTGATAACTGAATCTTTTCATTTAAATCTAATTAATAGAATTTGAATGAAATCCAAATTCTAGTAACCGTAACTTCTCCCACGTGAGATTAACTTCACCAATTTTGAAAATATTCCAACAAGATCCATATCAATGGTAGCCTGATTAACAAATTAGATACATAAATTAGCCAAAAAGATAAATAGCAGCAACTATAGAAGCAACTTAAATTTTTTCTCAGAAAACAAGCAGAAAAGAGAGAGAGGCAAAAGAAGAAAAAGAAACCTTAGCTCGCAGAGGAGGATTTGAATTTGAAGAGGAGACAAATGAGGGTGGTTGACGAGTGGAATTACCATAGCCAAAGGTTTGAAACTGGAGAACCACTGTGGAATCACGCAAGGAAGAGGAGAGAAGTGAGAGTTTTCTTTTTCAATTGTGTATTTTTTTCTTTTTAGGGATTGAATCGTGTTTTTAACTTGAGAGAAAGAGAGCTGGATTTGATAAATTACAACTTTTCAAAAGAATTTGAAATCTTTAAATGTTGGCCTATTAAATTTGGGCTGGATTTACCAAATACAAATCCAACTTTTTGACAGGCTTTCCAAACAAGAAATTTGGATTTACAAATCCAAATCCAAATTTTTTAGCCCAAATCAAGGTTCCCAAACCGACCAATAGTATTGGCAATCTAGAATTCATCAATGAGTAAATAAAATTTTCTCACATGAAAAGATCAGATTCTGGCATGCAAAATTATTAATTTGCTTGTATATATAGGCCATAATAATTAACTAATCGTATATGGTAACTAAAGTGTTGAGAAAAATGGCGAGGGAGCTTGTAATTATTGTTGGTAGCAATGGGTCGGGAGAAGAAGCGGCTGGGGTTGTGACGATGCATAGCTCTGGCGGTGGCTTCTTGTTGCTTTGCATGATTGTTTTCTCCCTCTCATTTATCTCACTCTTCATTTTTGCTTGTGCTCAACATAATGATGGCAGCTCTACAAAGCGTCGTCAGCCTAGCGACGGCGGAGGTTATGGAGGAGGCAGTTCTTGGGATTGCACTTGTGGCGGTGGTGGTTGCGATTGTGGAGGTTGCAGTTGTGGCGGTGGTGGTTGCGGTGGTGGTTGTGGCGGTGGCGGTGGCGGTGGTTGTGGTGGCAGTTAATGGTGAGACGTAAATGAATAATTTACTAATGTATTACTTTCAACAGCTAGCAATTGCCAATATTTATACTACTTTTTCTAAAGAACTTCAAATGGAGGGGCGAAGCTACAAGAGTATCGATCAATTTCTTCCATTCTCAACCAAAATTTCACAAAATTTGCAACACAATCACTATCATGTCGCCCTCAAAACAATTCCCAAACTCATTTATTTGCTTAGTATAAAGAACCCCTATATATTATATACTCCATGTTAATTTATTTGTTTGTTAAATTTGTTTAAATCCATGGTTATTACTTATTTCATAATTTATTAGTATATTTTATTATGTTCTTTCATTTTTAACTAATCATTTATACTTGTATTCGAGTTGTTAGATCAACTGGTAAGTATATCGTGTCTAAACTGTAGGTCTTGAATTCAAGTCTCATGGAATGTGAGTTGAGAGTTTGTTTATTTAATAGTTTGGTGAGTAGGTTATTTAAGGTAATTTATTAGTTTGGGTTGGATTCTTATTTAGATGTTTGGAAATATAGAGATTTATTCTAATTGTAAAAATAAAAGATGCATCATTTGTTTTGATTTGGTTAAATATTGTTAAGCACATCATCCTCTCAAAAAATGGTCCAATTTGTTTTGTCAAATCCCAATTATGAGCTTTGGGTAATATATACTAATCCTTTCTCCTTTTGGTTCACAAATAAAATCTATGCATGTATGTAGGCCAATTTTGGACTCAATTATTAGCAATAGCAACAGCAACAGCAACAGCCTAAAATGTAGGCCAATTTTGGACACAATTTTTTTTGCAAAAGCAAAAAAGCAGAGAGCAAAGAAAAAAAAACAAAAAAAAAAACAAGGAAACATAATTATAATGCCCCATTTGGGGTTGAGGAAGGAGTACTTTTAGATTTAGTAGGCATTAGGATTTGCAAGGAGGTAAGCTTCAACAGCCTTGAAAATTCCCAAAGCCTTTTCTTTGCCAGCCTTAATTCCCTCTTCCGAAATCTCAAAGTCACCAATTGTGTAATACTTGCTACTTGTCTTACAAATGGATCCTGCGGCTGGACATGCCTCCAACTTTGTCTCGTATGTGATTTTCTCAAGTTTGTTCATCAATGCATCGCCTTCAATTACACTGTAACTGTATGTAAATTTCTCTTCGTCTAGTGCTTCTACCTTCTGCTTCATGTAATTGAATTGGCTTTCTGCGTGTACAGAAATCAAATTAAACGATAATTACATCCGAACATTTGACTCAATGATTGATGCATGATCTTCCATGTATGGACAATATATAATGTTCGATTTAGTTTGGGTTATCTTCATTTCTTTTTGTTAAATACCTTAAAATAGAATCATTAAGTTTATTTTTATGTATAATATAGTATTTAGAAATAATGCTTAGAACTATCTATATCTATACTATATATAAAAGTACGAGTTTTGTGAAACTTTTGAATCAACTATTATATCCTTATTTTTCTAATTGAATCGACCATTGTACCCTTATTATTCAAACATATTTCTTAAATACCATTACTTAACTATTATAGTTTTATTCTACTAAAAACTCTATTTTTAATCAATTAAATCTAATATCTTTCGATTGTACCCTTATTATTCAAACATATTTCTTAAATGTCATTACTTAACTATTATAGTTTTATTCTACTAAAAACTTTATTTTTAATCAATTAAATCTAATATATTTATAATTATTTTATTTTTACCATTTTACTATTTTTTCCAAAATATACAGTTTTATTCTACTGAAAACATTATTTTCATTTAATTAAATTCAATATTTTATAATTATTTTATTTTACCATTTTAATTTAAAAGTTATTATGATTGACATCTTACTATTTGATAGTTTATAATAATGTATTATGATTAAAATTTATTATTTCTCTAATGTGTAATTATTTTATTTGACTTATAATTAATTTTTTGCTTGATAAAAACTTGCTGTATAAATAAAAAAAAAATCTAACATTCTTATAACTATATCATTTTTGCCATTTTACTATTTTAATAAAAAAAACTTAGATGTATTAGAAAATTTTAAATATACTTTTATAGTTTTACTCAACTAAAAACTCTATTTTTATTTTTCTGCCAAAAAAAACTCTATTTTTATTTAATTAAATCTAATATCCTTATAACTATTTTGTTGTTATCATTTTACTATTTTAATTAAAAAAACTTAGATATATTAGAATTTTTAAAATATATTCTTTTACAATTTTTTAGAAATAAACTTTTACAGGTATTCTATTAAAAATTTTATTTTTATTCGATTAAATTGAATATTTTTAATAAATATTTTATTCTTACCATTTTACTTTTAAAAAATTGGAGATTTTTTTGGTAGTTATGGATCCATTTCAATTATAATATAAACTAATAAAAGTATTATTATCAAGTTTAAAAGTTAAAATAAATTGGCTAATCATTAACTATTCAATTTTTTTTAACAAATTAAGTTAAAAATTTATTTAAAATCTAATTATTGTGATTGACTTTGTTTTTCTATTTTTGTAGTGGGTATTGGTAGTTTAAATATGGTTCTAATGCAAATGAGTCAGGTAATTTTCTCGAGTCATTCGGGTTTCGGCTCGCCTAAGTTCAGGTCTACTAGGTCTTGGGTTAGGCGGATTCGAGTTTTTACCTCGGGTCAATCAAGTTCCGGATCATTCGGATTTTGGATTTTTCAGGTTTAGATTCAGGTCAATTGGGTCAGCCTTGAATTTTTTAATGTTTAATTCTTAAATTTATTTAGTATATTTATTATTCGATTTTATTTTACAATCCACCACTGGTGAAGTTTAGCAAACTGTATATACGGGTTTGTCGTGTCTGAATAGGTCGGATTTGGGTCGTTTACTTTTTTTTGTCAAATTGGATTATGTCGAATTGGACCGCGGGTTCGGATCATATTTGACAGCTCTACATATATATAATTAATTTCAATCATTATTTTAATTTTCATTTAATTTAAACACGAGTATCACGTGCAATGCACATGGAATTGAGGACTAGTATATTCAAAATATGGTTGTAAAAAAAAATTGAAAATAAACTAACCTTCACCAAAAGTAACCTTCTTGATGCTGCCAGGCCCTCCTTCACCTTGAATGTACTCAACACTCTTAAAAGCATTGGGAACAATCTTAGGGATGAGCTTATCACCATCAAGGATACAAGCCTTAAACATCTTGGCTGGTGGGATCGATTGAAGTAACAACCTCAGATTCATATGTGAAAACACCCATTTCTCTAATAAATAATAATACAATAAAGGATATTAATAATGAAAAAGGAGTTGATGATTGATTTCTTGTTGCAGAGGAGATTTTTTATTTGCGTTGATGTGGATATGGAAGTGCAATTACGTATTTATAACTTGATGATCTTGATATAAGATAAAGATGATTTATATACCTTATTTTGGATGGTACCATTTGGACAGAGCAACCAATCGTTTTAAATAGAGAATGATGTTTCTACTTGGATATATACATAGCAGCAAATACAACAAATTCTTGGATCCTGCTATTAGGTTTCAGACACCATTGCCCAAAAGCAGTCACCTACAATAGGACATACTGTACTGGACTGAAGGCATGAACAACACTATGACGGAAATACCCAAAACGCTGATGAGTGATAAACAAGCATGATCCGCTTTCAGAGATGCTTCCAGCTACTTGGAATTTTGCGCATGCAATATTAACATCCAGGGGCAGGGAATCATCATCACCTCGAGAGGAAGAGGAGAGATAAGAGCAGAGAAGGCATAAGGTGTTACCTCCCAAATGGAACAAGGCGGGATCGTAATCACAAATATCGAATCCATAAATAGCTGACATGAGTGTGTTGCCACTTTTTCCCCTCCAAATCGTATGCAAAAAGACCCCCACGAGCCGAGTAACAGTAGAGAAAATTATCCACCACGGCATTAGTTGGCCACATCCCATCATGAAGAGGGGAAAAAGGAAATTCCGGGTCCCAACCAAATTTCTTGTCGAAAATATCCCAACTTCCCCTTTCCACATTGTACGCATAGAGGGATGGGCTACCCTGAAAATAAACCAGAATCAGCTTGTTCTTGAGGACCACATTCATAGGGGAGATAGGACTGCAGGCCCAAAAATCATGCAATGGACGTAAGCAACTCCATTCACCCTCTACCGGGTCATAAACCTCACCAATAAATGGACCATCATCAACATACGGTGCTCCACCAAAGACATAGATCTTGCCATCAACACCACAAGCGAGTGGAGGGCTTCACAAGTTAACATTAAAACGTATTCACGAGGAAGAGCCAAGTTGGTATAATTTTCATGCAAGGAAATCAAAGGGTCAAATATGTAGCTTAACACATAGTCGTGGGCTGGGGAAAGAGGCAAGTAAGCTTTTATATGATCATCGAATCGAATGGCTATCAAAAAATGCAAAAGTCATTGAACAATTGAGTAGGCCGATCAAAGCACAATTCCTGTTTGACAAACGGTTTCAAAGATAATAATGGTCCTCATGGTTCTGGCCAAATTACCACAATAAGACCACAAGAGGGTATCATAAACTCTTATTGTCAATGAGCAAACAAAATCGAAGAATGTCATTAAGCGCAAAAATCCTCTCAATTTTCGGTCTCTATCTCACTAATAAAACGTGAGGTCAGTAAAAATCAAAACGATTACACTGGTGTAGTAATATGTACAATGCCGAAATGCCTAACTTTTTATAAAGCCCAAACATTATTGCCAAGGCAGATTCCCCCCCAATGTTCTTGTTATGAAAGACCCAATGTCATTAGAATCATGGTACACAAGAATATTTCAAGTTCTAATAACAGGACCCTTGTATATCCCTCTCCGAATCACAAAGTTGTCAGGCGGTTGAAACTCTTCTAACCAAGTCACTTCTGACTGCATCACTCTGTCGACTTCAACTTCACCTTTATGTTAAACAAAGAAAATGATCAGCAAAATGTATGCACTAATTGTCTACCAAAATGATATGCGGCCAAATGTTATAGACGTTACAAACTATAACATAACAAGGTTTGAAGTTTCTCTTACCAGGTAAATCCCTTCTTGGAGACCTCCGGAAGTAAGTACAATGGCGTCCGTGCTCCGAAGAGTAAGGTGGTGATAAAATGTCAAAAATAGCGCAGGGAGTCAGGGCCCTGAAACAATGAATGTTGCCTCCGCTGGTAGGATAAAGTACTGTTGTTGGACTAGGGGCTGTCATGTCAGTATCCTTGACAAGTTTTGCAGGTCTTGCTACAAAGCACCAAGAATAAGCAAAATCAGAGTCAAAGATCGAAGAGTATTGAAGTGCTCTATTTACCAGAAAGGGCAAAGAAAAATGCATTTTCTGAAATGAGACATACCCACATTTTACCTACGAATAAACGATTAATGATAAACATCATTGCAACTGCAAACACAATAATCAGAAATGGTGCAGAAATAGATCCTCATAAATCATTTCTATTAATCCAGATCTTAAAAATCCTATTTATGTGAATGCATATGTTCATTAGGCTCCATTGCATTTTGCATGCTTCATAAATGACATGAAATACAACAAGCATAGAAAGCACAACCACCTTATCAAATCTTTGAAATGTCAGCTTAATCTTAGTGACCGTAGATTGAACAAATTATTTCATTTACATGACCTGCTTGTTCATCAACCCACCTATACTAACTTTTGTGAGCACCAAGTTAAAGTAAAACAATCTACCCATATAAGAACACATTCTTAGATTCTAATGTCATTTACTTGGCAATCTATATCCCTGTTTCAGTCAATGATAATAATTAGAATCAGGGCACAAAATATTTGGATGGGGTAAATTACTTTTAAGATTGTGATAGAAAACCCAACGTAAACTAAATTAGAAAATCATCAAATGCCTGAAAGAAATACTTTGGTTAGCATGGTCTTGTCTGGTTTTCAAAGAATAAAACCAAAATTTGTTCCCTTCTAATCAAACTGTCCACACCCCTTGCAGAATCTAGGTCCAGACCTAAAAACCAGCCATAAAGTATTTCACCAGAGCAGTTGAAACAAAATACATCACAAACATTCACAATAAGTTGGAAGTAAACATCTACACAAGATGAGGAATTCAAGAGGCCTTTGACTTCCTCAGATGCTAGCAAAAATTACTTTACTTCTGCCGTGTTTAAAGAATCATTAGGTGTTATTAGATCTTATTTAAAGACTCCAGCATTTGGTATTTGCTCAGTCTTCACCCTCCTGCTAGTGAGGTTTCAAGGAACATAAAGTGGTTCTCATGATTGAGTCAATATTACATAATAAATAGATAGATAAATAACTATGATTCCATGAATGTCCTTAATCACAAATTAGTTTATAGGCACTAACAGAAAATGGTGGAATGCTAGAAACACACCTTGTAGTGGATCTTCAGGCTCTGTAGGATCAATCCAATCGTATGACTTCACGTGCATTGAGCCATAGATAAGCCTGCTCAGCACAGTCATTCCCGGATGATTATGAAGAGGAATGATAGAAGAAGGCGGCATACAAAAAATTCCTATCTGCAGAGAATCACCAAAAAGAAAAGGAATTAAGGTATGTTCATTTCAATAATTGCAACTTCAATATTTGAATTCTTAAATATAATTTCAAGGAAATGTTCATTAGGGAGATTTCCAGCTAATGCAACTTCCTCCTTTAAACTCTATAAAAGTTGTATGTGCTCAATGGAAGGTGTTTGGAAAAAAAAGTGACAGCTGCCATATAAAGTTTGTGCTTACTGAGAAGCTGTCACACTCATGTAAGTGCAGGTACTTAATTGGCGGCAATGATTGATGGCTTCCATTCCGCTCATGTACAGGACCAGACCAATTACGTACAACTTGCACCTCCTGTTCTAGACCTACATCAGAAGGCTTCATTTTCTCTGAAATAAAATGACATTTACGATTAAAAATGCAGTGAATATAATATGCAACTAAGAGTTTCATGTAAAAACAAACAATACAGAGATCAACCCTTGAATCTAATGCTAAAATTTGCCAATTTTAAAAAGTGGAAACTTTTGCATGATGAACTGATATAGAATTATCTACAAATACAATCTACAACATTTATTCTACAGTCTTTATCAGCATCTTTGCCCTTTTTCCTATTCTGGAAGTCCCATGTAGTTCCTCCATATTGAATCAGACACTAAAAATCCTAAAATTAACAAGTTTACATTGAATACCTTCGGTTCAAGTAGCCAACCTATAAGATTAAATGTGGGGAAAAAAATCAAGTCTTTCAATGAAAAATATTGCGTATAATCACCTGAAATCTCTGAATTAAAATAAGAGACAGTGTATGAAACATGAAGTTCCCTAATCCTATAAACTGACAGTAACAACCTTCACATTCCCTCAAACTGGTAACAACCTCCCCATTTTTCACATAAAAACAGATGACACTACTAGCCACCTGCACACACACCTACCTACATGAGTGTTGATAAAGTGGAAGATAAAATTGCAAGCTGCATTGTCAAAATTGAACATTTTTGTTTTGTTTGAGGATAGAAAAAGTTGAGAAATAATCAAATATATGAGGTAATTATTTGTAAACAGAAATAATTTCAACGGTGTTGTATAGCCCAATAAAATTCACAGAAAATATAAAAGCTGGAGATTGAGTAGCTGGTAAGTCCAATATTAATGAATGATGATGATAACGATAAGCATTCAATAATGTCAATCGATCCTGTAACCCACAAAGCTATTTTGAACTTTTATCTCAAACTATGTACATCACTTAATGGATGCCCCTTCTCCTTTCATCTGACATAGGGAAACAGACAACAATACATTTCAAAAGCATATATATAAAACGTCAACTCCCTTCTTTATTCAATTAACCCTAATAATGGTAAAGCAACTTGCAGTTTCCATACATGTGTAATAGTATAAAGCACCAAAAGATCAGTATTTTGTGTACAATGAAAGAAAACTAATCTGATGTTTTCAGACTTCATATATTCAACATGAAAAGGCTTGCAGAAAATAAGTGACCAGAGGTAAAAAAGAAATCAGATATCAGAACATTTTCAACAAGTGTCTATGAATTTATCTTAACTTGGAAGATGGCAGCATATGATCTTTTATAGAAACATAGATATCATATGTGGGTTTATAGTAATTATCAATATAACAATCATAACACTCAACATTTTTCACATAATGGAGACATAGCTTCCTAGTGTAGAACCTCAAAAGAAACAAAAGCACCACCGCTTTAGTGTACATAGACTATCCTCAGGCAACATAAGAGAAGGGGAAAAATCTAGAGCACCCCAAATGCTGTTTGCTATTTTTATGTAGAAGTACCAGAATGCAAAATAATTCTCAAGGTCTCTAGCTAATAAAAGTCCAGAACCTGTTCCATGATAATGGACCTGATGTGGCATGTGAAGAAAACAGAACATTTTGCAGTTTAAACTCATCAATTATGATACAACAAGCTGTTCATACTCAAGATAAAGGCACTTCAAAGATGTAACAAGCTGGTACAATTTTGGATATTATGAATTACAAATTTAACATCCCCAACGATGAACCTCGCTAACTTATAGTTTTATTCACTGAGCAACAAGAAAACTGAGTGTCCTATCAACCCAAATGCATAGAACCATTTTCTTGGTATATCATTGACTTGCAAAGAAGGAAATATGCTTGGGGAGGCAAGAAGAAACTTCCAACAGCTGATGTCATCCAAGAGATCCAACTGACTTAATTAATCAATAATAAAACTAACATATTTCGATTTTGATTAAAAAATGTAATCAAACATACTTGCTAGAGAAATTTTGCTTTGACGTTATCTATGACTACTGCTTGTCACAATACAGAGAAAATTAAGAACTCCTTTCAACAAGATTAAATCACAATAAGAATAGCTACTAAAACAAAGCAGACAGGGTTAAAACCTAATTCAAAGACTAAGCACAAGCCATTGAAAGAATCATTAGTCAGTACCTAGCATAGCACGGACCCTTTCAAGTGCTTCTTCAGAAACAGGGCCATTGGGCGAGAATGACGCTGTGCAAGTTCTATAAAGTCTCTGTATAAAGTACGGCATGTTTGTAAAGACGATACCAACTTAACTGAACAGACTAAACGCCTCGATATCAGTAAGCTGATAAAGCCTTGTACACGAGAAATTCACTAATGAATATTGCGATAAAAGATGCAATTTGGTGACAACTGGATCTGTGAATTAAACCGACGGTAATAGATCTGCATGGCAATTATTTCATCATCCTTCGATGCAAGCTACTCTCCTGAAGGACCACCCCAACCTAACAAGATACACATTGAACCCCAAAGTGAATAAACTTAACTCAATTTCAACAAATACTAATTAGATATAAGTATAGAAAAACCATTGATAAGTTCCCTCATTTCCATCTTGCAAGGATAGAATGCATAACTTCATAAATACTTCCACACACCAACACTCCCGAAAGAGAAATGCAAGGAAGGAAATGGAACAAATTCTAAAAATCTAAATTGCGCCAGAAATACGCTAACTAGTTCAATTAACTTAAGAAGCACTAGCAAACAATATCAATTATTGATTTATTTCTCGTTTCTTAATTTTCCACAATAATCAAAAAAAGAAGAATCTATTCTTTCCAGCATGATTTAGGTTCACAAAAAATTTAAAAAAAAAAACAACCAAGGAATAAAGATTGCAATAACCATAAAATATGATAAAATTAGCAAAAAAAATTGCGAGAAATAGAAGCAAGAAGAGAAATTGAACTGACCAATTAGATTCATCAACTGATAATAAACTTGTTGGGAGAGAAATGGAGGCGTGGAGAATTAGGAAGAAACGAGGGATTTAAATATATTAATTTCGAATTGTTTATTTGGTTAAGGATTTATAGAGGAACAGAAAGGGAGGGGAAAAGAAAGTACGAGGAGAAAGGGATCGCTGAGCCTTAAAAGAGAGCAACAAAACAAAAATAATAAACCAAACCAAAGAGGAGAAAAGGCGAACCAAGATCTTGGACACGTCATTAACTTCCTCTTTGCTTTTGCTTTTTGGGCCTTTTTATTTATTCTTTTGCCCTTTCGGGGCTCCGATTCGCTGCTCCTGGCCTTCTTTTTCTTTTTGACCAAACCTCCCTCTCGGCTTTGCTTTGGGCCTGCTTATTTATTCTTTCACGTGATTTCCCAAAATGGCTTTATAGTAATTTCAATTTTTTAAGAAAACTAGTTTTCACCTTTACGTGCCTTACATGTGGTACAATACATTTAAAAAAATATATTTAAAAATATTTAAAATTTATTAGAAATCACAAATATTTATATTTTAAATAATTGATATTAATTAGAAATTAAAGCTTGATATGTAATCAAATACAATGATTTCCAAATACTATTATTTATTTAATGTAATGAAATTCTGTTTCTTTTTTTAAAGGAAAAAAACTTTATATATATATATATAATTTTTTTATATATATACAACTTTTTTTGTATATTCTTCATATTTTATGACTTACTAAAATTTTGGAAATAATCTTTTTTTATATATATACAACATTTTTTTTTGTATATTCTTCGTATTTTCTGACTTACTAAATTCCCAAGAAAATGTTACATATAGTTGTTCATCATGGATGGTTAGTCATATAGGGAATTGTTTTCCTTTTATAATTGGAATGAATATCTTTCATTTTTAGACGCAATCAAATTAAATAAAAATTAAAATCTTAAACATATATACATTGAAAAAAAATGGAATGGTTGACGTTTGTGATTAAATTAGACAACATATATCTGTATATAAAATCATGAGACACATCATAAAATAGCAAAATATGAACTTAATGAATATGGGAAAAAAAAGGTTAATAATATTATTGATTGAAAACTAATAAGCTGAATGAGCATATAACTAAAAGATACTAATATTTACATCTAATTATGATGTACTGGGAGGCATAATTGATGTAAAAAAGGATATGGTGGTGAAACTCATGATAGCGTAATATTTGAGTATGAAATAAACATGTTAAAAAACTAATATCTAACGGTAATTCAATATAGCATTTGATCAACACAAAAAAAAAACAAAAGGTATTGCGAATTTGCAATATGAAGATCTACTATCTATTCTATACTTCATTACATATATGGAACTCATTACATTTGGAATTCTAGGTCTTATAACAGAATCAATATAAATTAAACTTGAATATATATCCGCTACATTCAAATAATTTAAAAAACAATACAAATATTGAGTAGTCATCACTGCATCGGCTTCGCAGATAGTTTCACATATAATATAGTAAAACAGCCAAGATGAGCCCAATCTTTTAGACAGCTAAGTTCTGCCTTGATTATAAAATTGATTAACTTTGATCAATAGGAACTCTACCATTTCTTTATTCAAATTGGAAGTCAAGCAGAAAATATATAAAAAAATGAATACAATTAACATGAACTCATGATTTTTGGCCAAAAAACCATGAACTCGTGATTATTGTTATACCGAAAATATTTTTGTTAAAAAAATAAGGTAAAGAAAATTTGGGAAATACCAACAAACGTGAAAAGAAAAGAAGAGAGTTACCTAAAACTTAAAAATCAAAATCATCAAATTCCTCAGGTTGTCCCGTAGAATCCCCACCCCTTTTAATCCTCTCTAGTCTCTTTATTTGCTCTCTTAATCTTCAGGTTGTCCCGTAGAATCCCCCTGTTCACTAAATGTAGGCCTTTCTTGTCTGGTCCTTTCTTGTCTAGTAAAGACGTAAAGCACCACAAATTTACAATTGTCAATAACTCAATTGAAAAGTAGCTTTAAATTCCAAATAAAGAGCGTTTGAATAAGCAACATGTTAGTACGAATATTTAATCCAAATTTGACTTCAAAATTAAACAAATCATTTGAGAATAGGAGATATAAAAAGAGAGAAAAATAAATGCAAGCAAGAACAACTAAGAAAACGAAAAAAAAAAAAACTTATGGTAAATACAGGAAAGAACAACTAAGAAAACGAAAAAAAAACTTATGGTAAATACAGGAAAGAACAACTAAGAAAACGGAAAAAAAGAAAAAGAAAAAAAAACTTACGGGTTTAATTAAGAGTTGTAGATGGATTTTGATAGGAAAGCTTTATATATATATATATATATATATATATTATTAAGTAGTTCACTTTTATAAGAAGACAAAAAATATGAGAAGTATAGTTAATTTTAAATTTTATCAATAGTAAAGTTTAATTGGGAGTCCATTAGAGTTCTAAAAGTTTAGAAAGTGGAAGTTTGGTACGTATATCTCTTGGTTAATTTTAAAATATTATATATTATATAGAGTTAAATGGCATAATTGAAATATATTAGACAAATAAGGGTATGATAGGTAGTTCAAAAGTTTTACACATGAACGTACATTTTAATATAGTATAGATAAATATATACTATACTACATATTATTTGAATAAATATATGGAAATTACTAAAAGATTCCTACTCCGGATTAATGAGCAGCGAGAGAACTAATTTTTTTCGTCTTTTCCCACTTGGCCAATTACGTAAATGCCCTGACTTTTGATTCTTGAGGTGATTAAATAACTAGACTTTTTGGTCATTTCTCAATTGACTTTAATAGAGTAGTGGAATTACTAAAAGATCACTACCCCGAATTAATGATAAGTTGGATGAAATTACTAAAAAATCCCTACCCCGGATTAATGATGAGCTGGAGAAGTAATTTTTTTCGTCTTTACCTACCTGGCAGATTACTTAAATGTCCTAAACTTTAATAGAAGTGTGGAATTACTAAAAGATACCTACCAAGCCTTGTTTTTGGAGTTAGATAACTTATTTTTTCGTTTTTTCCTACTTGGCAGATTACTTAAATGTCCTAACTTTTGATTTTTGAGGGGATTAAATAAGTAATCTTTCTGGTCATTTCTCAATGGACTTGAATAGAGTAGTGGAATTAATAAATAATCCCCATCAAGGATTGATGATGAGTTAGAGAACTAACATTTTTCGTTTTTACCTACTTAGCATATTACTTAAATGTCCTAATTTTTTATTCTTGAGGGGATTAAATAACTAAACTTTTTGGTCATTTCTCAATTGACAAATGACTCAAAAAGTCGCATGTCATATTCCTTTATTTCCTTCTTTCCCCTTACCTTTTTGTTAATTACAAGATTTCTAGAACCAAATTTAGTTAATTGCACCCTCCCATTTGTCAATTTCACAAGTGCTGCATATATTGACTTTGTTTTTTTTTTTTCCGTCGATTATTTTTTGAAAAATCTGTACCTTAAAAAGGAAAATAGAACAATCCCAATAAACAAGTCAAAGCACTGTCTCCATTTTAAATTTACGACGAAAATCTTTTAATATATGCATGGTGATAAATAACGATTCTAAAAAAAGAACGTCCGTAGCGTCAGCGCGGACCGATCAACTTGTTTGGATTATTTTTAAGGAGAATTTAGTATTATTTTTAAGGAGAATTTAGTTTGTATTTGTAATTTATTATTAGATTGAGAATTTAGTTTGTATTTGTAATTTATTATTAGATTGTTTGTCCGTTTTTACCTTTTTAGGTGCTTTGATGGCCAAGGATTTGGGCTAAAAAGTTGTCCTAATTGTGGGCAAGGAGGCTCACACCAGAGCAAAGAGGAGAAAGATAGGACTCATGCAAAGCTGAGACGTAACAGTTAACATTTTTTTTTCTTGTTTAAGTCATTCAAAAGAACTGATTAGATAATTGAAAAAGCTATTGTCAAATTCATGAATCATGATAATTCTTACCAAGGCTGAGATTTGCCCCATTGTTGTCCCTTCCATTATTTAACAAAAAAGATCAATTCCTAAATACAAAGTCTGATAATTTTATAATAAATAACATCCGATGTAATTCATCTTTCAACTCCATCAAAATGGAGCCAAATCAAAAACCTTGTTCATTCCAATACTAATCGACTATTTTTTTTTTTGACCGAAGAAAAAAATACTAATCGACTATTAGCAAAAATGTTGTAACAAAAAATAAATAAGAAAAAAACGTAATCTAATTTATACAACTATACTGCCAATGTGCCTTTCAATGTATATTATAACCCAACTTAACTTCTCTAGAGCAGAACGTCTTCTTTATGGATGAAGAAAATAGCAATGGATTAGAAAGTCCTCGAATACTTCCTGATTTCATACATGATCGAAGATATGGAGACGAGATCCTTGTTCAGGGCAGTACCGCCATTGATCTTCTTTATGCAATCCGAAAGTCTGGTATAGTAAAGCAGGAGCTGAGTCAATGCAGCCCTTAAGATCTCCATTCCACACAAAAAGTTGCTGAAAGATGTTATCACATCTTTGTGCATCAATTCTATCGCCGCCTTCCATCTGCTGGCAAAATCCTTGACTAGTGGTTCCACTTCAGCAACAGTTATAGGCCTCTCAGAGGTAGCATTAGGATCCTCCGCTGATAAAATAACTTCCAAATCAGTCACGTCAACTCGTAATAAAGGGTGGAAGTGAGTCGAAGTCCTCTAATGAGTTACTTGGAATCAACTCTGGAGAAATCAAGAGAGCAAAGTTTCTCCATTCTAATACTAAGAGTGATTTATGATTCTAAAATTGAGCTCATAGTATATTTGTGTGTGTTTGGGAGTTAGATGATAAAATGGGATTAGATAAGATTAGATGATGGTTTGTGCATAAAATTATTGTACCTACAATATTTTCATGCACAAACCAGCACCAAATCTTATCCAATCCCAATCAACATCTTACCCCCAAACACACCCAAACGCCTTTTAAGTCTAATATGCAATATTCAACCTTAAGCTAACTTTTAGTTTGAATTAGTTCAGCCTAATAGGTTTAGTTAGAGTAACTTAAGTACTTTCTAAGTTGAGCTATTCTTTGAAAAACCTAAGCTCACTTATCCTCAAACAAGGCTTCTATTATCAACTTGTAATAATTTCCACTATAATTGAAGCTCGTCATTACAATTTACAACCTTACTTGATAGACTTGACAGATTATGAAGCAAGGATAGATACTTGCAATACTTACAGGCTCGAGTCTTCACAAACTTGATCAAATCACTAAAATGCTCCACTAGCAGTTCTTCCTGCAAGGTGATAGATGAAGTATTAAAAGATAAGCTACAGATATAAAAGTTGAGACAGAAATGAAACACCTCTCTAAACTAATGATGATGCAATCTTTACTCCAAAACAAATTAAGGTCTCTTTCTTTCATCCCACTGAGTATCCTAGAAACAATCCCAAAATCAGTCAATTTTGATTTAGGACTATGATGTAAAGGGCCAAGAGGCCCTCGACACACATGCAGGTACGACATTCAGAACCCGCAACAATCGCAAGGACTGGCCTACATCGAATTAAAATGTAATGCCAGTTCATGCGCAATAAATTTTTCTTAAAGAATCATCATCTAAAAAATGTGTCTGTTGTGTAATTAACAATTGATGATAGTCTACCATTCTCTATCCGAAAAGAGAAAAGATAATGATGTACCATATGCAGTTTGTAAATGAAAGAGTATGCCATGGTTTTCACTAAAATTTGAGTTCTGGTCACGCCCTGACAAATTTAAATAGGGAATCGTGGCACACAGTCCAACCGTGTACCCACCCAACCTTTAACTTTAACTCTATGGAAAAATGGTTTGAATATGCCTCAAAACTGATTGCTTACCACAAATAATCCTGTGTTACTCTTTAGCAGTTCCTCAAAATGCAGTTGAATTTTCCCGCCTTCAGGACCGGCTTCCTAGAATCCCATAACAAAAATTTAAAAGAGGATGAAATCAGAGCATTTAAAGAGTTACTGCTATTTAACATCTAACACAAACAGAATAATAATTTCCTCAAAAAAATGTAATATCCAACGCAAAAGAGCTCAACCAGAATTTAACCCTCAGCTATGATGTATTCAACCTCTGTAGCATTTTTTAAATAAAGATTATAAGAAGATAAGGAATCGAGTAGCATATTTACCTTCAGAACCGCAATTGTCATGTCATAGTTGTTTATTAGAAACACGATTTGTGATTTTGGTTTTGAAAACATTTTTGCAAGCTTCATAATGAGGTCATCAACAGCCATTCTTAATCGTTCCAAAGGCAAATCAAGCTGCATATTTTGAGGGTAAAAATTTAGATGATCAAGCTCATCAAAATATCATAAAACAACAGCTCTGTGAATTAGTCCAAAACTAACCTGTCCATCTCCATATTCAACATTGAGGTGAATAAGAGAAGCTGTAAATTCAGCATAACGCCTCATGACATAATGGGGATGGATATCATCTTCCCATAACAGCTTCACATTTGCATTTCGCAAGCTGCTGAGGTGCATGTCAAATACCATCTTAAAACGAGGCCAGAGAGAAATATTAACCTGTTCAGATTCAGATGACAGTAATCATGAGGATCAAATTTAAGACAACAGCTGAAGGCCACAATTTTATTGCAACAAAAGTCAATGATGCATTTTTCTTTTCATTTTTAAATAAAAGCTTCTGTATATTATTCACAAACAACATTTCCATACAAACTCCTCTGTCCCTCAATGTTATTTCCATTATGGAGAAAAAAAAATATTTAAGCTTCATACCGTAATGCTTAATGTCTCCAAAAGCTCACATAGATATCAGCTCAAAATAAAATCCCATAAGAACCCCAAGGTCCCCTTAGTACTCGACCTGACGTTAAACGTGTGAAATTTGAAAAAGCATGAATAAAAGCTACTTTTTGTGAATACCATCAAGAATGCAAAAGACATAAAATTGTTTATCATAATGACAAGATAACAAACCTTGTCTAAATATGAATCCAAGCAAGGAATCCTCCGCCGAGACATGATAAGCTAAAAGGAAAACAAAAATGTCAGCATTGGGTACTTGCAAAACACAAACACACACACACACACACACACACACACACACACACGCGCAAAAAGTTTAATATAGAAGATAAAGCCTAAATTGGTCAGAGAATAAGTTGCCAAAAAAAAAAGGATTAATCTGACCACATAATGGGTCCAATTCAAGAGGATCAAAGGCAATGAGCCTAAGAAAACTACGACAGCACTAGCTGTAAACAACTACAAGTTATCTAAATCAAAGAGGATGAAACAGAAGAGGAATGGATGAGAAACCTAGAACTTTGATGACAAGCATACCGAGTCTAAAAGGTTGAATCATGAATAAGATGTAAATAGGCTAATCAAATTTGCAATCATGCAGCATGAAACATTGAACAATAGAAAGAACACTGCATGGTAGGCATATGGTGACCCTAGGTCAGACAACAAATGAAAAGAACATAAAACTTCCCACATTTTGGCATTGCTATCAGGCAAAAACATCGCTTGCACAAGAAACCATTTGTACTGCACATCAAATGCATGAGCACAAGCGGCAGCAGGAAAAGAATGACATTATGTAAAGGCTCGACTTTGACAAGCCATCAGAAACAAATACATACATACATAGGTCAAACCCAGTTTGTCATAACATTTATGAATCACTTGACATGAATAAAGTTTAATCCTACATTCTTCAAGCTGTAATGCATCACAAGTAGCATATGAGTCTACTATCATTTAAGCCGCCAGTAAACACGATCATTATTTCCGCAAGAAAGAAATTGCCTAAAACAGAACCTTAAATTTTACAGAACTTGATTTAATCACCTGGTGCTGGTGTATAATGCGTATCATAAGCATTAGGCCAATAGCATCATAACAATTTGGAAGAATGGAATTGAAATGTTCATCAATAACAGCAAATGGACCTGAAGGAATGTTAGCACACAAGAAATCAGTAACTCCTAATTTAGGACTTATACTGAAAACAGAATTTTAGAGGGAAAACCAGATATAGACCGATGCAAATAGGAAGAAACGAGGAAATTGGGGGAGAATACCGCAAGAATCAATAGAGAAAGAAAATCTCAATAATGAATACATCTCAATATATTCCTTATACATTTTAACAAAAATATATCTCAATATTATATCTAAAACCAAATTAAGTATTCAGAACTAAATCCTGAACCAATTAAATGCAAAATGTATTTCTTTTTTACTTGTTACCAAATATAATCCTGGAACCTAATGCTTTAAATATTCTTAAATAACATAAATATCTGTGAGATAACAATCAAGCACATAAGGTAGAAAACAAAGCCCTAGATAACTTATTTTCTTAATAACACAATGGTATCCCCCATCACTTCCCTCCATAATCCTGAAGACATAAAATGATCTTTATTGCTCTGTCCCTTTAGAATTTTCAACAAGAAGTTGTTTAGTTCCTAAAGTGTGACAGTGTCCTCAACTTAGAATACTATAAGCTGATATAAAGCTTCAAAATACTTGTAAAATCCTGTACTCTGACAATTGCTGCTCATAGGAAGGACTACCATATAAAATAGACCTACAGTACATGTGTCCACATAAGTCTAGAAAAAATTATAATCAAGTATGTAGAAAATTTGCACAATACCAGCAAAAATTTCATAAAATATGGACTCCTCTCCTAAGAACTCATCACAAAACAGATACCTGTACAACAAGAACGGGAGAAAAGGTGAACATTAAACACACATATAACTCTGGATGTATTATATTAGATGATAATAGCAAAAGCAAGGAGTAAAGCATACTCAGAAGTTGCTGTATCCATAAGCAGTTTGTGCAAACTCCTGAAGAGGACCTCATAAGGATACTTTAAAGAGCTAGCTTCAGCAATATGTGGAATAAGTGCTGGTTGATCAATTTCCTGTAAAACAATGTAAACCATGGAATCAAATATCAATCCAAACAGAAGGTCATGAATTGTGGGGAAAAAAAGCCATTGATCAATTTCCTGAAGCCAATAAACATTAGCCATGAGGTTGAACTCTCAAATCAATGACAAATGAAACAACCCACACCACTATTACATCTGACATGCAGTCTTCAAAACTTCAGCAGCTTTCAGCTAATTTTTTTATTAGTTAAATTTCATACAGAAGCCAGGTAAAAACTTAGCCAACAGGAGTAGTTAAGCAAGCAATTAAAGCAGCATGAAGAAAATTTAGTCTTCGTTTTTTACTAACACAAGAAAAAGATTTAGTCTTAAGTTAATACTTTAGCATTTCTTCTTTAAATCCACTGATTCCCCAGTTATCAAAATTAGGCCATTGGTGCATGAAATTAGTACAGGAAGAATGGAAAATGGAATTTAGTAACCTTCTTTGAGGTGCTACTCATGGCAATAATTAAAGGAAAAACAGTAACTTCAAAAGGTTTCAGAGAATCCATGACATTGACGATCTTCTCAGGTCATATATCTACCCAAACAAGAAAGTTAGAGAAAGTTGCCTAGAAAATCCTTGATTAATGGATGGATATCTTTCTAACAATTTTGTACCTATGGCCATTTTCATGAAAAGTAAATACAAATACACAAAGGCATCTATCAACTATATTTTCAAGCAAAAGGAACAAGCTAGTGAAGACATGTTTTAGTTTCTCTTGGACCATCAAGGACATGACCTGTATATCATGTCTAGTCAATGACTCTGATGTAGACAATACAAAACAGCCAGCAAGGTAATAAGATCATAAAACACTTCATCTCCCACCAAAAAAAAAAAAAAACCCTTCAACTGCACAGCTAGTCCTCTCCACCACAATTTCCTCATATTAGAAAGTTAGAGAATTGTTCATTGGGTTCTTAATACAATCGCACTGCACCCAAAGCTCATGAATACTTCTCCCTAGTTACATGCGAGAATAAGTATGCAAATCTACTGACTTGCTACTATGATTCAAATTTAGCAACAACAATGCGAGCATTGTGATCAACTTTGGATGGGCTAGTATACAAAAATCCAAAAAAGCCCAGACAATGAGGAGACAGCATGGAGAGAGAAAGAGCAAGCACCCAAGGATTGAGCACTAAATCTTGAATTTAATGCACTAAGTGTTAGCTACAAACAAGATGAGAGTAATGCATCATCAACAAAAACTCTAGGATCTCTAACAGAATTTTATAATAAACCACTTGATACAGCATGTTCAATATTTAAAGTAAAACAATTCAGGCCACTTATAGTGAAAAGGGAAGAAATAATACATGCTCGCAATCCTAGAGAACAGATTGCAATTTCAATAATTACAATCAAACCTAAAATGGATATTTATTTACTAACATGCACATGCAGACAGCAAGTCACAAAACAATAAACAGTAAAGCCTTACTGAGTAAAGTGTTTTTTTATATCTACAGTATCTGCTTGATTTATCTTTAAGTCAGACAAAGATTTTTAAATAAAACAATTAAATGTCAAATCAAATTCTGATATTATATTTGTATATTAGTTATGTGAGGGATAAGTCTCTTATGTGAACTTCCCAAAAGAATCCTCGGGTAAGGGCAAAAGACCGGGGGGAGAGATTGATTCTCAAAGACATAAAATTCAGAACTGTTCCTTAGTGGCTAATTCATAAACTAAATGGAAACTACTAAAAAGAAGACAAGCATAACCAAGTTGATATCAGGAAAACCTTTAAGACGTTTAATCTCTCTCCCAATGCAAAAACAGCAGAACGGTTTTTCAATGGTTCTCTCCCTCTTGAAAAAAGACTAGTGCTTCTGGTCTCCACACCAATCAAATCATTAGATGTTGCAATATCTAACTGCAATTTCTCCAGTGCTTGAATGTAAGCTCGGAATTGTGCACTTAGAACCTGTAAACAGTACAAAAGCATTCAGTCCTTCGAACTTGTCTTCAGAACCTGCTATAGTATTTGAAAGCTCAGGGTACAAATTGTACATTTTCTTATACAGCTGCCAGTTTCTATGCTTTGCTATAGTTCATGAAGCAAATGCAATATTAACTTTTAACAATTAAACAAACAATACTATGTTTATTGAACTTATCTGTGAAAAAGAAAAATAGGAAAATTGAGGGAAAAATTAGATAGAAATGAAAGCTCTAAAACCTCACCTTATTCATTGTGTCAATATAAGCTGCACGAACTTCGCTGTAAACCTCCTTGCTATGTTCTTTGAGGAAGCAGATAACATACCTGAAATTCCAGGTTATTATCCATGAGACTATGGAAAACATGCAACTTAAGATAAAAACAAGCTCAGCGGCTTAAAAAAATCAGGCAGAATGAAACATGACGTGAATCGTGATAAAGCAAATAGTTAAACATACAGGAACAATTTATTAAGGATGATTATACAATACACTGTCTGTGTAAAATTTAGACTCCACAAGCAGGTTAAGGTGTTGACACATACCCCATTCTTCAATTAATTATGTATTTAAATTAAAAACTATTCCCTAAAGCACACATGTCAGCCCTTAACCACCGCATGTCTAGTCTGCTAAACTCCACTGAGTGTATTGTATAATTTCCATTTATTAAGTTTGATACCCCAGTTTTTAAGTCTGTCCACCTTTCTTTTGCAGTTTGTTCCATATGCTTGCCAAATACTTAAACTTCGACAAGTATTTGTTCCTACATTTGCATTCTATGTCACATTCTAATCTAACTAGCAACATCAGGTAAAAATAAATGCCAAAGAAAAAGTTATAGTGGACAATATTGGTAGACACATGGAGTAAATATTGAAGCAAGAATATCATCCAACTCAACTTAGATGCAAGTGATACTACCATAGAAATAAAACTTCCTATTAATACGTCAGTTACAAAACATGATGTTTGAGGCTGTACAAGAATGCATTAGTGCTGATGGTAAGAACATGTAATGCATGCAGTTGGTACTTTTGTCCAAGTCATTGACGATTGATACAACTCATATTAAGTGTATGAACATGGTCCAATAGAAGCTTCTTGATGCAATGAAACAAACACAAGGCTAAAAACAGAAATAAAAAGGCTAAATTGTCATCTGGTAAGTAAATTGCACCGTTAAGATAATTTTAACTTGATAAGCAAATCTAAAACCAATTGAGTACTGGCTATAGGTTAGATACTTAGATTAGCCCAATAAAATTGGCATAAAACTAATCTAGCCCTGGGCCATAGGCTTGCTAAAACAACAAATGAAGTCCACAACATGCAATACGCCTGTTATAAGGTACATGTTAATTAAATCTAAATGTCTATAGGCTTGATGGGAAATTTTGTGTAATATACACGGTTTTCCTTGGAATCAGAAACTCAAATAATTCTGAGCAAGATGATATTGAACACAAAAGGAACATTATCAGAGCTCCAAAAGAAATACAAAGAGAGCTTACTTATATTTTAAAAGGACATTTTGTTGAAGGATTTGGATGTTTGTCTTTGGTTTCCTCAATGCTTGAAGCTTTTGAACAATAAAATCAAACACCTACAGAAAGATGCATAGGTGAAGAGGATTTCTTTATCCTTGAAGATGAACATAGATGAATAGCACTTCTATATACTATTACAAGGTTTGTAGTAAAATTGGAACTGAAAGTCAGCAACAGATCAGTAGTATACTACCATGTGGCATCTTTTAACACTCCATTCCAATTTGACATCACCATATAATCAAAAAACATACAACAAATTTTATTTAAAATATAAACATACATATTCTATAGAACAAAAATTTTCAGTCTATGATAAACAAAAACAGGAGAAAAGCACTTTATCTGGTTAAGAATTCAGAGAAAATTACTGACAAATATCAGGAAAACAGATTTCAACTCCCAGTTTCCCTATTCAAGGTCAGAGTCAACTAAATGAAAAAATCTGTAGGACAGATTTTGTAAATTTTTTTTTAAAAAAGTTAGGCTTCATTTTCCAATTCAAAAGATAGTATGGCCCAAATTGAGCATATTGAAAATTTGCACCTAATATCTCTAGCAAAAACAAAAGTACCAAAGTAGAAATGTTATATGGAGGAAAATCCAGTCTCCAATAACATATACTTACTTTCTATTTTTCATGGTTCAATACAATGACTCTTAATATCCTAGATAAACCCTATCCACATTTGAATTCACTTAACGTCAACAAACTACAATATTTCAAAGCTTTGAACACAGACTTCATTTGCATATAGCAACATAGCTAAATAACAATTATAAATGAAATCGCTATTTACAGAAATTTCATTGCATAGATGGAAAGAAATTAATGAATTGTTAATAAGCAAGAAATACTCTGAATAACCATGTGTTTTAGTTAAAGTGACACAGAATTAAGGGGTTCAGGTTTCTTGAAACTGGGTTTGAGTAATAATTGTGCCAACCCATTCTTGACATGAAAATATTCGTACCTTATATAAGTTGACACACTAACCCATATATGACATGTTTATGCAAGATTAACTAAACATATTAAAAGGATAACCTACATTAGTATTTAAATCTAAAATAATGGACATTTGGTACATATCTCCCTTCTCAAAGAGCAGGCTCAAACTCTGCCTCCAAAATCATAAATAAATAACTTTATTCATGTTTAAATATGTTAATGACATCTAAAGATATAATGATGTGGAGGCTAACAAATTAATTGTACTTAAATGTATTAACCATGTCATACTGTGTAACCAGTGCAATAAATGTTTTGTTTTTGTTTTTGTTTTTGTTTTTAAAGACACGCTAACAAGAATTGCCAGCCTTAACTACTCATGTTATCCAAAAGCATGAATCGAATCAAACTAACCTTTGATACCGCTTTCTGCCTCAACTTTTCAAGCTCAGGCTGAACATCTTTCAGTGCTTTTGAAGCATTAACCATTGGGTCCACTTCCACAAACTTAAGCTTCTTGCTTAGAATGTCAAGAGTTCTCATATATTCATCATTGACCTGAAAGAACATTCCACTGCAAGTACATTAGCAATATGAAAGGCGTATAATGCACTAGCACTTTGAGGAGACTAATAATAGCTGAATGGTGAGACATACGGGAAGATGCTTCACGAAATTAAGACTAAGTTACTTTAATGCAAATAAAAATCATACAGAGCATAAATCATACTCCAAACACAACCATTAAAATTGCATACTTTATCCAGAAAAGACACAAATAACAATAAAAACAAGTATTCCCCACTAGTAACTGCGGCTACTGGGCGTATTTACCACATTATGCTCTCTAAAACCATGTTTTAAGTAAGATCAGCAAAAGGTAGGCTATGTTTGCTAATGGAGAACATTCTCCATTCTCCATCTCCAAAAATACAAAGAAACTAGGTGGTGCCACAACATGTGTCAATGTAAACAAGCATATTTTTAGAGAATGGAGATGACAATGGAGTGAAAATCTCAAAATAAAATAAATATGTTCTTCATTTCTCACCCATTGTCATTTTCATTCTCTAAAAATATACTTGTTTTTATTGACACATGTTGTGGTACTACCTAGTTTCTTTGATATTTTTGGAGATGGAAAATGGAAAATATTCTCCACTACCAAACATAACCGTAGGTTTTCTTTTTGGTCTCCACCAACTATATTTTTAGACTTCTCCTCCTCATGACATGACATCCTTATTATCTCACATGGTCCACTTCACTACCTTGCCTTGAACATATGTCCAATGTCCAAACAACCTTAAACACAACACCTTCCCCCCCCCCCCCCCCCCTCTCCCCCCTCTCTTCCCCCCAAGCCCAGTTGTCCTCACTTGGGATAATCTCTCTTTTTCTGATGCATTTATCTAGTTCATATTCACAAAATATAAAGTAATAAACAAAATTAGTCAGGTGTTCTGCAGCAGTGTGTTAGGGAGAGAGAAGGCTAAAAGAAGAGAGAGAGCTGTAAATTTCTGTTTGTTTCATCCCTAAGCACATGTCCTGCTGTGCAGTATAACTTATCACACTACATTCTTCAGCTCGTAAACTGATGCAGCACATCAGTGCTTATTAATTTCATTTAATTTAGTTGTCCTCATTCAATTTATTTTGGTATTTTCTCTTTTTGTCTATCAAGTATTTTGATTAGTTAAGACTCTGATTAGGATATATCTTAACTGATAATAAGTTTGCTGGTAGACAAGCAATTCTGATTGTTTTCTTGTGTACTCTAAATTTTTTTCAAGAGGTTTTCTTTAAACCCTAATTGTCATTCTTATTCTTCCAACAACAATTAAACCCATTCAAACCATAATTCTTGAGATCTAATTGCCCTAAACCCGTAGGCTACATAATATTCCTTCATAAAATCTTAAAAGGATTATCAACTTATGAAAACTCCTAATACTTGCACAGCCATATTTTGGCATCATATGAAAATATAAGATACTTTTGAGCAAGACAGAAAGCAAGAAATTTAGCCATAAATACCTCCCCATCAACAATTATGTCAACCATCCTTGGAGGAACTATAATGTCTTCAACAAATTTAGCCAGCTTTGATTCTGCCACCTATTAAAAAAAATCCAATAAATAAGCGTCACCTATCAATATAAGAAAACTACATTAGAATGGAAGATAAAAAAAATAGTAACTAAAGAAGAGCATTTAAGGGGACTAGACTAGTGCGCCAGAGCAAATAAGAAATGAGTACATAAATAATAATAAATTATAGGATATACTTTGAGGGCAGTTGATGACTATGATGTATTTAACAACAAAGAGAATAATATCATCTGTAGTCCCAGTCTGTGATATGCTAACAGTATGGAACGGGTAAGAGTTTCAAATAACTAAGTTGTAATACATAAGGATTAATTAGAAACAAATTAAACAAAGAATGTGCACCCCGTAACACTTTAATAGGATCAATAATTTAGTCTTGCAGAACCTTAATTATAATATTCAAGTGAAGTGTACAAAATAAAAGCATAGACAAAGGAGGAAAACAATGAAAAGGTTGGTGGAAAGTGTGTATATATAAAGGTTTTAGCGAACCACATCAATGATAAATTGATGATGCTGCCATCCTTGAATGGTGAAGACAGCATAACGTGGAAGAGACTATTAAAATGAGACAAAAAAAATCATACGATAAACTAAAATTTAGTTACTCTTTTTCCTTTTTTGTTGGAAATGCTATGTAAATCTACATTTGTCTAAACAAAAAGAAGACTACATACTCCTTCATGGAAATCAGTAGACATACTTAAGAATAAAATTAATGATAAAGATTTGAGGGGGAAAAAAGACTAAACTTTGGATCTCTAAAGGACCCTGGATGCTTAAAACTTGCACAGATAAGCATTTGTGGTTATAAATCATATATAAGACTGGTAACTACCACAGAGAACATATAATATCACCAAAACTGAATAGACTACAAAACATTATTAAGATAGTTTTAGGTCATTAATAAGCATGAATGCCTGACCCTATTTAGGGAAGAAATGGAATGATTTTATTTGTAATGTGGAGTTCCTCCAAGTTACACCCCATCTCCAAAGAAGGGACTGAAGAGGAGAAGATAAGCAAGGAAAGATAAGAAAGAGCAAATTTTCACTGTTATTAAATCACATCTGCCTACAAAATCATTTTGTGAAGGTTGATTTTATCTATCTTTGCAAAATGGAGGCAAGATCAAAGCAGCAATCATTGTTCATCCAAAATATAAACATGCCAGGAATTTGTCCTAAAGCTAACTCCAGGAAAACAAAGAACTAGCTCTTCTAAAGGTTACATACCTTGCGATTCTTTAGCTTTAGACCCATATCCATAGACTTTTCTTGGAGTACTTTTATGTCTGAACTTATAGAACCAATCTCAGCCTGCCACATTTATAAGAACAAATTAATGATTCTGATCACACCAATACTTATTCAAAACAAAAAACTGCACTTGAAAAAACCATTAGACCTTTAGCACTAGTAAGATCCAGATTAATATACCCACTATATCATAAATCTTGGATCCTGAAAACTGCACCGCCCACGATGAGTTTTGAAGCAACAAAATTACCTTATTAATAAGTTAATAGCTATTAGCTACAGAGCTTTTCAAGGACAGGTCATTATAATCAAACCCTCTGAGCAAAGAAATTAGATTGCTTCCTGATCCCTTAAACTAAACTTTAGTTCACAAGGCATTATGACTTTCTTCTAGACTACAGCTTGACCTAATTGTACTACTTTGAAAAGGCCTTCCACTTGCAGATTAATGAAATTCATCTATGCCTCAATCTAATTAGCTGGGCACAAGCAAAAGGGTCAACTCAAGACTTAGCAACAGGAAATTATATCAAATCAATAATGCTCTCTTTTATGCAGTTTGATCCAAATGTGAGTTATTGCTCTCTATTTGAATGTCCAGAGAGAAAATACGATGTAACAATTTGTTACATACTTTGTAGTCTAAAAAGTGGTCCTTTTCTATTCAATCTGGGAAAGAAAAAAGCACCCCCGGCCACCACCCTGCACACACACTAAAAAAGGAAAGAAAAGAAATATATATTCAAGTAGCATACCTGAAATCCGCTGAGAAGGGTCTCCATTTGTGACAAGATGCTATCACAGTCACGAATTTGATCATGGAGAGAAACTAGGTTATCACTTTCTTTTATATAATCCTGCATCACCACAATAATTCAAACACCAATTAATAAAATAATTTCTTGCTTTTATCCAAATACATAATAAGAACGGTGATGATAGTCCACAAGCATAAGGTGATAAAGTGCGTATATGCTAAGATCAATTTCAAATTTCAACAAATGGCTTGGCAGCATAACAACCTTACAACATAAGGCATAAATATTCTCTACAGAAACAATATGTACTAATTACCTACCACTTCTTTCTCAGATGCTACAAAAATGGTCAAGGCAAAAATAATAAATAGAAAACACAATTAATGAATAGACCAACCATTAACATTGCGTAATTACAAAATACCAAATAGAAGGTAAATTAAGTCAAGAGAAAAAGAAAGTTTAGAAGCATATTTAACATAGAACACAAAATGAAAAAACATTATGCATCAAAAAGAGTGCAAGATCTCTTATAAGTTATCACAAACCTGAATTGAATCCAACTCAACCTGCCGTAGGTTGTTCTCAACCCCCTTTGTGTGCTCCCTTAGTTTTATACCTTTTGACAATATGTTTGCAACCACCTACATTATACATTGAGGAGGAAAAACGTAAATAAGCCTTGTCAACTTAATCAACTCACTTTGCTAAATATAGTATACCATGTTTTCACTTGTTGCAGGTATGATCTAAAGCCTCAAAGGAAAGCCTACAGCAGTAGTCCAAAGGAGAACAAAAGGAAAATTACTTACATCATCATTTTTGCATTCCTCCAATTCCTGTTGAAGCCCCTCCAACGATATATCATCGCTACAAATGAAAGACAAAGAAAAGTCAAACCTCAATACTTGAAGCCATTTTGATGTCAAATTTGAGAGTTTTAAAGAGGGAGGGGGGGGGGGGGGGGGAGAGAAAAAAAAAAGTAATATAAAGAACCTGCCGGCATCGTCCTCAACAATCAAGTCCCCAACAAATGCTCCAAAATCAAAAACATTTTTGGGGGTGTCAGTTTGGTGAGACTGCAAAAATTGATAAGATAGAATCACAATAATAAGAAGGATAGAAAAATAAAATCTCAAAGAAAATTTTAAACTAGTAAACAAGTGAAGCAGCTGAAATTGAGGGGGGCGAAAACTACCACATTGTTTGCTGCAACATCGGCCATCTAGTTTGATATCCAATAGCTCAGTAGCTATGCCCTAACAGGAAAAAATAATAATAGTAGAAATAAGGAATTTGAACTTGACTCATTGTTTTAGATTTAGATATTAAGTTAGAAACAAAGTCAAGGAAGTACTAAAACCAAAAAGCAATTCATTTTAAAATTCAAATACAGTAGTAAAACTTTGAAAATTCGAAGAGATGCAAAAGATCTAGAGGCCAAAGAATAGGCCCAGATCTATGAAGCACAAAAACAGGATTGAGGATTCTTTACTTTACAATTTCTAGCAAGTTTTTTCTCTAAAGCCTGAACAATTGATTCATAAAGCCGAAGAGATATAAGAATTACCTGTTAAATAGTTGAATTATGTGGCATATTATGCGATCAAATCCTTGAAATCAAGTACTGATGCTGTACTAAACAAAAAACACAAAAAAATCAGTTAATATCAATTCCAAGTCTGCTCTAATTACTTTAAAAAAAAAAGACAACAAAATAACGTTAACCAATATCAATCTTTTCCTACCATCTGCGATCAAATCAAGTACTGATGCTGTACTCTAGTGCACATTCATAACATGTGTCATTCAACCATAAACTCAGAAAAGAAAAGCAGAAACTATTTAAATTTATTAAAATTTTTGATTAGATCTAAATTATAATAAAGAACAAACATATAAAGAAACAAATTATCGCTCAAACGTCATTTTCAATTTTATAGCAAAAAGAGAGCTTTTAAAAGGCCGTCAGATTAATCTAATTTCTTCGTCAGCAGAGAGCAAAGAATGGGTAATAGTAAATCTTTTGAACACAAGGCATATTTAATACCTCAATAAATGAAAGATGAAAATGAGCAACCGAAGATCATGAAAATTTTTACATAAAAATGCAGCAATTGGACATACCCAGCAAATCAGCAATTCTGCAACTCTCAAACTCGTTAAATCTGGCCAGAGTTTCCTCTTCCTTTCGTCTCTGGTCTTGGGTGACTACTGGAACTGCGAATTAAACCGACAGTAGTGGATCTGCATGTTATTTCATCATCCTTCGATGCTAGCTACTCTCCTGAAGGACCACCTCACCTAACATTAACAAGATACACATTGAACCCCAAAGTGAATAAACTTAACTCAATTTCAACAAACACTAATTAAATATAAGTATAGAAAAACCATTGATAAGTTCCCTCATTTCCATCTTGCAAGGATTGAATGCATAACTTCATAAATACTTTCACACACCAAAACTGCCGGAAGAGAAATGCAAGGAAATGGAACAATTTCTAAAAATCTAAATTTGCCAGAAATAAGCTTACTAGTTCAATTAACTTAAAAAGCACTAGCAAACAATATCAATTATTGATTTATTTCTCGTTTCTTAATTTTCCACAATAATCAAAATAAGAAGAATCAATTCTTTCCAGCATGATTTAGGTTCACAAAAAAAAATTTTAAAAAAAAAACAAGGAATCAAGATTGCAATAAGCATAAAATATGATAAAATTAGCAAAATGATTAAAAATTGCGAGAAATGGAAGCAAGAAGAGAAATTGAACTGACAAATTAGAGATTCATCAACTGATAATAAAATTGTTGGAGAGAAATGGAGGCGTGGAAAATTAGGAAGTAACGACGGATGTTAATATATTTATTTCAATTTAATTATTTGGTCAAGGATTTATAGAGGAACAGAAAGGGAGGGAAAAGAAAGTACGAGGAGAAAAGGGATCGCTGAGTTAAAGAGAGCAACAAAACAAAATAATAAACCAAACCAAAGAGGAGAAAAGGCGAACTAAGATCTTGGACACGTCATTAACTTCCTCTTTTTGCTTTAGCTTTTTTGGGCCTGTTTTATTTATTCTTTTGCCCTCCCGGGGCTCCGATTCGGTGCTCCTGGCCTTCTCTTTTATACCAAACTTCCCTCACGGCTTTGGGCCTGCTTATTCTTTCACGTGACTCCCCAAAATGGCCTTATTTACTTACTACTACTAATTTTCAAATTTTTAAGAAAAATAAATTGGTTACTTTTTGAGGTGTTAGTTTGTATTTGTAATTTCTTATTAGATTGTTGGCTAAAATCTCAATTAGAGTCCTAAATTTTGTCAAAAGAGTCAAATAAGTGTCCAAATTATG
>AWWV01009358.1:0-10495 GCA_001974805.1 Corchorus capsularis | reverse complement strand
AAATCACTAGCTAATTGACTAATTTGTTTTCTCATCATCTCCATAGCTTCCTTGATTTGTTGTAACTCGATGGCTTGTGAAGATTGAAAATTAGGTCTTTGGAAATTCGGCCTTCCTTGATAGTTACCTTGATTCCCATATTGTTGACTCGATTGTTCAGGTCTCCAATAAGGTTCAGGCTTCCTTTGATAAGCTCCTTGTAATCCCACGGCATTGACTCCTTGCTTGTTGTCTTCCAAAGTCGCACAACCCTAGGCACACTTGAAAAATTCGCATGGAACAAATCAGTGAGCAAAGCGATTTGTTGATTCGTTTCTTGAAGTTGTTGCTCCAATGAG
The DNA here is from genome assembly GCA_001974805.1 of Corchorus capsularis. Lineage (NCBI taxonomy): Eukaryota > Viridiplantae > Streptophyta > Magnoliopsida > Malvales > Malvaceae > Corchorus > Corchorus capsularis. The sequence continues at coordinate 10,157 of AWWV01009358.1, read as the reverse complement.
GTGGAATAGGTGGAAACTTCATTAATTCTTCTTGTAGGGCCTTCTCTTGCATAGTCTTCTCGAGATCCAAATTGTTGAGTGTTTGCAGCCATGTTTTCCACTAAAGACCAAGCTTCGGTAGGAGTTTTGTCGATGAAGGCTCCTCCACTTGCAGAATCGATAGAAGATCTGTCAAACGGTAGTAATCCTTCGTAGAAGTACTGGATCAACAACTGTTCATTGATTTGGTGATTGGGGCAGCTCGCACAAAGTGTTTTGAAACGTTCCCAATATTCATGCATTGTTTCTCCATGGCGTTGCTTAATTCCACAAATCTCCTTCCTTATACTTGATGCTTTGTGTGCAGGAAAGTACTATTCCAAGAACAGCTTCCTAAGGCTCGTCCAAGATGTGATTGAACTAGTGGGTAGTAGGTACAACCAATCTTTTGCTCGATCCATAAGAGTGAACGGAAAGGTTCTTAACATGAATTGATCTTCAGGAATACCTTGAATACTTGTAGATGCGCAGGCAATCTGGAAATCAGTAAGATGTCGGTGAGTATCTTCTCCAGGCAAACCGTGAAATTTGGGTAAAATCTGAATAAATCCAGATTTAATTTCAAAGTTTCCATTAGTATCTGGGTAACGAATGGCTAAGCGTTTGACATTGACATTTGGTGCAGCTAACTCTCTTAGAGTCTTGGGTTGTTCTTCTTCAGCCATATTTTCTGACGATGTTGAAACAGCAGATCTAGGAGAACTTGGTTGAGAACTCGAATCGGATGTCTCCTCTTCTTGTAATAATCGGCTTTGTGTCTTCTTCTTCTTCTAAAATAGTGTTCTTTAGACTCAGGATTGAATTCTAAACCTTTAGTACTACTACTTCTTGTCTTTGGCATGCAATTTCCTAGAAAAATCAAACAAAACTAAAAAGAAAAATTAGCAGTAAGAGTTCTTAAATAAAAATTAAAAAGCAGAAACAGAGAATAAAAATATTTTTTTTTATTTTATTTTAAAAAGGAAAAACGGAAAAGAAAAATTAATTTTTTTTAAAAAGAAAAAATCGGAAACCCTAAAATTAAAACGGAAAAATAAATTAAATTTTTTTTTTTAGAAAAATCGGAAAAACGGAAAAAACTTTTTCTTTTTTTTTTATCGACGCAAAAACAATTTTTTTATTTAGAAAAAATGGAAAATCAAGAACAAAAAACTAATTTTTGGATCTAATCTCTCTTCACTTTCTCTCAATTCAATTCCCTTCCCCGGCAACGGCGCCAAAATTTATGATCGTGTCGTCTATGACCATAAAAATAATCCCCACAATTAACTAAGTAGAATAGCTAGGGCAAGTAGGGGTCGAATCCCATAGAGAAGGTTTATGTGATGAACAATAAAAAGATAGAAAGATCTTTTCCAAAAATCAAACAGAAAACAGGGGATTGAATAAATCAATTATAAAGAAAACAGTTAAACTAAATCTAAATCTTACATCTAAAGCAGATTATAAAGCAAACTAATAAAGCAAACAATAATTATAAAGCATACTTCTTCACCAGTGGTATCCTTCAATCAAATTAACTATGGATCCTCGATTTAAAAGGTGAATTTCGCATCTTATTCTTGACTGACAACTGATATAGGTTTCCCAACATGTAATTTGGATAGAGGCCGATTAAAGCTGCAGTTATCCCTATTATTCCTTCAGTGATCGATTACTTTCTTAGGGCTTAAAGATCACTTGAGAACAAAGCATTAAGAACAGTTAATTTTACACACATGCCTACAAGTAGAACCATACGAAGAGAAATTTCTCGCCCTCCGATAGACAAACACCCATTAAGCAGCGATTAAACAAAATTATAACAGGGTTTTGACTACTTTCATCAAGAACTTAACACAAAATTATAAGTATAGAAATCTCACCATAATCAATTGATTGAATTCACCAAAGGATCAGAAGTATTAAGGATTTAGCTACTCATGGATTTAGGAAAATCCATGAGAGGCATAAGAATACTTTCAGGACTGGGGAGGAACGATTTCTCCTCCTTGAAACCCTAGGGACGTCGCACCCCTCTATGGCTAGAGAGGGTGTCGACTTCTCCCTCTTCTAAAACTAGAGAAAAACCTAAAAACTAAAGAAAAGGTAGAAAAAGAGAATTATCTAAAATTTGTGGATTGTGTAGTTGTGATACAGGAGGTGGCTATTTATACTATAGGAATAGGGTAGGACGGTTTAGCCTTTTCTTGGTCTCCAAGTAGGATTAGGTGTCATCCCAGAGTAGACTCCAAGTTAGATGAGGACTCTAGGCTTTGCTCTTCAAAAGAAAGTTGTAGAGCTCGGCGTTAGCTTTCCAACAGTTACTCATGGCCTTAAAACGGACATCTGAGCAGAAGGTTTTGGCCTTTCTCCGAAGACTGCGCTGAAACCGGGCTAATATCGCAAATCTGCAGGATTATTGCAGGATTTGGATATTCTTTTGGATATTAAGCCTACAAATTGCGATTTTAACTCCAATTATAGGTACGAAGGGAGCAACGCCAATTAAGAATGCTGAAAACACCCATTGCATCAATCTCTCACAGCAACAAAGATGGCATTGTCATTCCTAGCCATTCATGGAGTCGCCCTCAACAAAATTGGTGATTTCTTTCCTTATCTCTTCTTTTATCTTTCATATTTTTGTGCTCATATTTTTCCAATCTAACCATATTTACTTTATTCCTTGAAGTGGTATGATCCACGCTAACAAAGGGAGATGAAGAAAGTCTAGCGAAAGACATTAAAGAAAGGCGATGCTTGGGAGGCAACCCAAGAATTTACTAACATTTTAATTTCTTTTTATTTTTATTTTACTTTTCTTTTTCGTTTTAGGATTTCATATTGAGGAAACAAAGGCGAGCAAATGGATCTTACGTTTTTGGAGATTACGAGGAAAACAAATGGAACTTATTCTTGGAAAATAGAGAAGCTTTCTTAAACTCAACTCTATTTATTTTCTTGCATTGCATTGCTTTGATTGATTGCCTATTCCTTGACTTGAATTATTATTTGCTTTTGTACTTTTTGTGTTTTCTATGTTTTTCATTGGATCTTAATTATGACTTATATGCTATGATTGATGCTATGATTTGCTTGAATTGCTTGATTGGGTTGACACTATCTTTGTGAGTCAAGTCTTTTCTTAGCACATCTATTTTTACCACACTTTTTACACATTTGCATTCACATGATTTTTCCAAAAATTTCAAAAACTCAAATTTTTTAATTTTTTGTCAAAATTCATATGCACATAGCTTGAGGACAATGTGTCTTTTAAGTGTGGGGGAGAGAGTCTATTACATAGATCCATGATTTTTCAAACTCTTTGACTAGAGATAAATTTTTCAAGAAAATTTTTCAAAAGAAAAAAATTGTTTTAATTTTGAGTACTCTCTAGTAATTTTAGGTTTAATTTCCAAGAGTATAGTCTTGTTTGATTCAGTTTAGTTTAAATACATTGGAAATATTTTTTAAATTTTCTCATGCAAAATTTCATTCTTTGATTGATATGCAATTGATAGGATTATTCATACCTTATTTCTAATTGATGAGGTATTACTTCTAGAATTTGCTTAGTCACCCTTTTAAGGCGAATTATATACATGCTTAGTTGATTTTTGGTATTCATTGAATTGAAAATTCATGCATTAAGGATTTAACCACTTTTAGCCTAAAAATCCGATTCTTTGAAAGACAATAGTAGTGAACCCATTGAACCATTTGAGCCTTTTAAATTAGCCTATTTTTCTTGATTAGCCACATTCACCTAAAGAACCCTTCACCTTTTAAAGAAAAAACAAGTTTCGGTCACCCTTTTCTCATGATTAGTGAAGTATTGACTTGTTACTCTTTAGTTCTTATTGAGACTACAAGAAGAATAAGTGTGGGGGATTGCTACTATAAGTATTCCCTTTCTTTTATGGAATCAAAAGGTGATTGTCTCAATTGTCATTCAAAGAAGGAATGGTGATTGTTCATTAATATATATATATATATAAAAGGGAGAAGAGGAATTGGTAAACTTAGTAAGTTTATCAATAGTTGTCCCGTTGAAATAAAATAAAAAAAAAAGAAGAAGAAGAAGAAGAAGAAAAAGTGAAAAGAAAAGAATGAACATGATCATGAACTTGTATGACTATGAAGTGATTTTTCAATAAAGGAAGAAAAAAAAAGTGTAGTTTTCTTAAGTCAATAGTGGTTTTTTCAAGTTATATCTACCCATATCATTACTTCAGTTTTCTAGAATTTTCTTTGTTATATCCCTATCCTTTCTTTGTTTAGTCCACTTCACCCTTTAGCCCCATTACAACCCATGATATGCATTTCAATTCAATGTGTGCTAGATTTCTTATAGGTATGATCATTAGTGGAGATTGGATGACTATCCAAACCTATGGTAAGTTTACCTTCTCAAAATCATAAAAATTGTATTTATATGCTTTTCCAAGGTATGTTAATCTTAGAAATTTTGTTGATTGATTGGATTGATTTTTGTGCAAGGTTTATTTGAAGTCCATGGCCTTTGTATTTCTACTAACATTTATTATGCATGATTAGAAATCGTAGATTAAATTCTTTTGTTGTTAATGAGTCCTCTCTACTTTCTAAAGTCTAATGTCTCTAGTCGTTTATCTTTTAAAGCCATTTAAAACCTAGATTTGTTTAAAATTTCTTTTGTTTTTAACCACTAACCCAGTGCCGAGTTAGTTTTCAAAATATTTGTGGGTGTCGTTCCAGTAAAGTAAACCCTCAGGAGACTTAACTCCTCCTAAGTACGTATATCAGTCTTAGGTTTAAAGCCTTGCGTCACGTACTAAGTGCCACCATACACCTACGAAAGTGGAATCTTTATTGCATTAGTTTAGGTTTAGTTATTTAAACTTTTATTTTCTTGATTTTTATGCACTAGTTTGCTAGGGACTAGGAAAAGGTTTAGTGTGGGGGAAATATGATCGAGTCAAAATTAACCCTATTTTATGGTCATTTTCCTATGCTTTTTGGAATTTTTATGTGCGATTATGCCCTATTTTTCAAGTATTTGTGTTTTTAGGTCTTAAAGAGAAGAAAAGTGAAAACTTGTTGTTTTTCAAGGGAGAGGGGATGATGCGCCAAGGGCTTATCATGGTCTTGAAGAGCACAATGGAGGTAATGGAGATCATTCCTCGGATAAACTTGGAGATGTCTCGGATATTCAAGAAGCTGCTATGGTTGATCCCGGTTTAAAAGGAAGCATGGAGGAGCATGGAGAGGATGCCATCGCACAAGACCGGCCATTGCATAGAGGGATCGCACATGACCGGCCATGGCATGGGCCAATCGCACAAGACCGGGCACAAGCCGGCCACAACCGGCCATTTGATCCTTTAGCCATTCCTCAAGGTCCAATGACAAGGGCACGGGCTAAAAGGTTCAAGGAAGCTTTATTGGGTGATCGGACCAAAATTATGCATCTTTTTAAGGTCATTTTCCTATGCTTTTAGGGTATTTTATACTTGATTATGCCTTATATTTGGTATATTTGTGTTTATAGGAGTTAAAATGAAGAAAAGTGCAAAATCACCAATTTTGTATCTTTTGGAGCCTTTTTGGATGATTATTTACACAAATATTTTCCAAGGATATTTTGGATGGAGAATGGAGCCAATATTGTCGTGATTGAAGAGCTTGAAGAGTCAATTTTATCATCATAAGATTGATTTTCAAGAGTTTGAAGCAAAGGAGCAAAGTTGAATTTCAAGGCAGGAAAACATGTCAAGAAGTGTCATAGCACTAGAGTACATGGGTCGCGAGGCAAACCACATGGGGCGCCAAGCATAGCACATGGGCGCCCAGCGCTAGTCGGGACATTGCCACCAGCAACCACATGGGAGCAGGCGACCTGGGGCTTGAGAGCAACGCCCTGGGCGCACAAGCCATCCACATGGGCGCCCAGGGGGAGTCGGGGGTCATGCCGCGCGCGCGCCACCCAGCAGCCATGCGTGTCTTCACCTTGAAGCCTCTTTACTTGTTTCCAGATTTGGCGACCTTTCTGTATTTTGGCCATAACTTTTGATCCAGAGCTCTGTTTGAGGCGTATGAGTAGCCGCTGGAAAGCTAACTCCAAGATCTACAACTTTCGTGTTTCGGTCGAAGCGCAGTTTTGCTGTTTTCGTGGACGAAAATGCCGCTGAAATTAGCGGACAGAAACTGTCTTGGGCCTGTTTTGCGGGATTGATCCAATTGAGCCCAAATTCTTATTTGGACTAGCTTGATGACTTGGAGAGCAGCCCAGCACGACCTTAGGGTTTGTTTAGCTCTAAATTAACCCTAAGCCACCCTCTATAAATACCCTCTTAAGTCTAAAACCATAACACAACATAGAAAATCATCTTTTCTCAACCCTAGCTCTAGGATTTGTGATAGTAAGAGGAGAGGCAGCCGCCGGCCTCAAGCATTGTAAGTCTCTCAATGCAATCCATGAGTAGCTAAACCTTTTATACTTCTTTTCCTTAGGTACTTTTGATCAATGAATTATTGGTGAGACTTTTGTTCTTAATAATTTGAGCTTTTTCCGTTTGAATACGTTTCTTATCTCTATGCTTCATCTTATGTGTTCATACTTTGATTGATTTGGTGCACAACATATCTTGAGATTTATGAATGCTATAGTTAGATTCAAGTAGCTTGAGTCAAGCTAAAGTTGGTCCAAGTAACAATTGTAATTCTAGGAGTCCTAGGTTCAATGGGATATCAAACCTTGTTGAAATCTTTAGGCCGAGATGGAAATTGACGTAGGCAAGTTTGGTATTGATTTATCATGCATGTGGATTAATAAAACTTAATGCTTGTTATATGAAGGAGAATGTTGTAGCTAATGCATTGTCAATGAGGTATGTATTACTTTCCACTCTTGAATCTAAATTCTTAGGATTTGAGTACATTAAAGAGTTGTATGCCAATGATGCGTATTTTGGTGAAATCTTTAAAGCATGTACTAATTCTAAATTTGGGAAGTATTATTTGCATTCTTGATTTTTGTTTAAAGAATCTAGGTTGTGTATTCCTTCTTGTTCTTTGCGTGATGTTTTGTTGAGGGAATCGCATGAAGGAGTTTAATGGGTCACTTTGGAGTTGATAGAACATATGAGATATTACATGAACACTTCTTTTGGCCTAAGATGCGATATGATGTAGGGAAGTATGTTTCTAGTTGCATTGTTTGTTTGCAAGCTAAATCTACATCAAAACCTCCTGGATTGTATACTCCTTTGCTTATTCCTCATGAACCATGGACACACATTAGCATGGATTTTGTGTTAGGTTTGCCTCGTTCTAGAAGAGGTAAAGATTCTATATTTGTTGTGGTAGGTAGGTTTTCTAAGATGGCACACTTTATTGCTTGTACTAAGACTGATGATGCCATTAATGTAACTAACTTGTTCGTTAGGGAAATTGCTAGATTGCATGGAATGCCTAGAACCATTGTTTCTGATAGAGATGCTAAGTTCTTAAGTCACTTTTGGAGAACTTTATGGGCTAAGATAGGTACTAAGTTGATGTTTTCAACTACTGGTCATCCTCAAACTGATGGTCAAACTGAAGTTGTTAATAGGACTTTGTCTACCTTACTTAGAGCTTTAATTAAGAATAACTTAAGAACTTGGGAGGAATGTTTGCCTCATGTTGAATTTGCATATATTAGAAGCATACATAGTACTATTGATTTGTCACCTTTTGAAATTGTGTATGGCTTTAATCACTTAACTCCTTTGGATATGATGAGTTTACCTTTGAGTGTGCAAGTTGACATGGATGGCAAATGAAACGCTGAATTTGTTAGAGAACTTCATGAGAAGGTTAGAGCTCGAATTGAAAAGAAAACACAACACTACATGAAGATTGCTAACAAAGGGCACAAAGAGGTTATCTTTGAGCCTGGAGATTGGGTTTGGTTGCATCTAACGAAGGAAAGATTTTTTGAAAAGAGGAAGTCTAAGTTGCTACCCCGTCGAGATGGTCCATTCCAAGTGTTGGAGAGGATCAACAACAATGCCTACAAACTAGATCTTCCTAGTGAATATGGTAATGATGCAGATTTGAGGACAAATCCTTTTCAACGGGGAGGGGATGATGTGCCAAGGGCTTATCATGGACTTGAAGAACACAATGGAGATCTTGGAGAGGATGTGCATGGGCTGCAAGGAAGGATGGACAAGCATGAAGATGATGGCGATATCGCACAACATGTTCCAAGCACCAAGAAGATGCCATTTGATCCATTGAAGATGCCTTTTGGTCCGATGACAAGAGCAAGAGTTAAGAGATTCAAGGATGCACTAATGGGCCTTGTTCAAACTCATCTTGAAGACTTGAAGACCATTGAAGTTAAATTGAAGAGCTTTGATGAAGAATTGGGTAAGAATATTCCCATCGATTCCAAGCTCATCACTTTGCTTGCAATTGATGGATGATTAAGGTTCATTGGGTAATTCGGCCATTCAAGGGCCTTATTCTATCTTAGATTAGCTATTTAATTAGTTTGGACCTTATTTGGGTTGGGCCTTGTCTAATCAAGTCCAATCCTTAGTTATTTTCTATTAGTTGTTGATCGAGCTCAAATTATGCATATTTTTATAGCTATTTTTCTATACTTTTTACTACTTTTATATGCATTTATACCTTATTTTCTAAGTATTTGTGTTTTTAGTCTTTATGAGATGTGAAATTGAGAATTTGCTTATTTTCACTACTTTTGGAGCTATTTTGATTACTTTTTACACAGATATTAGCAAAGTAATTTTGAGTATAGATTTGGAGATGCAAAGTTCGTGTTTGAAGATTTCTTGAAGATAATTTGAAGATTTGAAGATCATTGAAGAATTATTTCAAGGAGCAAGAATTGAAGATTGGAGCTAAATTTACAAAGGATTGAAACCAAGCCCAGAAGAAGCCCTGAAGCTAAGGAATTTTGTATTATTTATATGGGAATATACTTAGCCCATATAAACCTATAATTGGAGTTAAAATCCCAATTTGTAGGCCCAATATCCAAAAGAATATCCAAATCCCGCATTAATCCCGTAGATTTGCGATATAAGCCCGTTTTTCAGCGCAGTCTCGGTAGAAAGGTCATAACTTTCTGCTCAGATGTCCTTTTTAAGCCCATGAGTACTCGTTGGAAAGCTAACTCCGAACTCTACAACTTTCCTTTGAAGTCTGAAGCCCAATTCTGCCGATTTCAAGCCCGAATCTGCCAGTGAAGTTTCTGCAGAAATCCAGAAAATTCCAGAATCCTATTTTGACTTGGATTCTATTCTAGGATGACACCTAATCCTACTTGGAGTCCAAGACAGCCCTAAACCGCCCTACCCTTGTTTCTCCACTATAAATAGCCACCTTAGGTCTAGATTTTGTAAGTAATTTTTATTCTTCATAAGATATATTGTTTAGTTGAAGGTTTGGAGGAGAAAAACCCTAGGAGCCGCCGCCCCTCTCTCTTCCTCCTCTATAGATAAGTTCTTTTCTTCTTATTTGTGGATGATCACTCAATTTATGAGTGAGTAATCTTTTCTTTTCTCCAATGTAGAATTTAATTGATCTCTTGACTAATTCCATGGTGAGATTTTGTGCTTTTATATGAGAATTTGTTTGAGTATTTCTTGGATCTCTGTATGAATTCTATGTTGCTTGTTTTGATTGATTGGGTCGACATTTTCATGATAAATTGAGTTAGCATTAGCTAGATTAGGTTGTGAATTAATCACTCCAGCTTAATTTTATGTAGCAATTGGATGTGAATTAATCCTCCATCCAAGAGAGAAAAGAATCAATGGGCGAGAAATTTCTCATTGTGTTTGTTATTAAATTACTTGTTCTTCATGCTTTATTCCTAAGTGATCTCTAAGCCCTAAGAAAGTAATTGATTGCTGAAAGAGTAAAAGGGATAGATTGACTTTAATCGGTAATCTAATCTAATTAAGGTAATTTAGGTTAAGTCCGACAAGCTATTCAAGGTTCTCATAATCTTTAGATATCGATGATCCATGTTATTGTTGTCAAGAGGGATATTAATTCTATGTTGGAGGTTGTTTCTATTTAATTGTTATTTTCGATATTATTCACTGCTTTTGATTAATTGTTTTCTTTTATTTTCT
>AWWV01009357.1:0-13813 GCA_001974805.1 Corchorus capsularis | reverse complement strand
TATTGTTTTTGAACTATTGAAATGGTTTCGTAAAATGGGTCAAGCATGAAAGGTAAAATTGATTTGGAATTGTGGTATTGTGAAATTGATTTGAGATTGTGAAAATTGGTTTTTGGGGAACTTTGATGGCTGCATAGTGGACCCGTGCCTCAGGGGGTTAAACTATTGGTGGTTCCGGAATCTATTACCGATCGGTTGAAATATTGTGTATCGTGATATCGTGTATCGTGGCGACCTGATAAGAACTCTATTGAAATGTTTTTATTGTTGATCGTGATTGAGAAATTGATTATAAAATATTGTTTTGCTAAATATTGTGATTTTTGAGAAAATTGATTTTTAAATGCTTGATCCGGCTAGTTAGGTTTTGTTACTTACTGGGCTCTTTAGCTCATTATGTTGTTAATATATTTCAGGTGATGACGATTGAGCATTGGGGTGCATTTGGGAGAGTGCGCTAGGATTAATTAATTAGACATTGAAATTTATTTATATTATTGAACCGCTTCCGCTATTGTTTAAGGTTTATTATTGGGATTGTAAGATTAATTTTGGTTTAAGAGATTTTAAAGATTTTAGACTTTTAATTATTTTGGATTGATAGTTAGCCTTACATGCTCATGGGGTTCGCCTCGTGAGTGTGTGGCGTTGTTATGTTTCGAGGCTCCGATTAAAGCTCTGATACCAACTATAGAGACCCGGCCCAACCTGCGAGGTATTGTCCGCTTTGGCCCAAAGGCCTCACGGATTTGCACTTCCCAAAAGGCGTCTCACAAGTTTGGGTTGGATCTCTATTATATAAACCACAATAGATCACCACATCCTCCTGATGTGGGATCTTGGGGCGTCACAATCTACCCCCCTTATAGGCTTGTCGTCCCCGACAAGCCCACACAATCACAATCACCAGGACCCACCGGGCGCCGAGATTCTAGAGGTGGCTCCCACCGCACTCTCACGGTGTAGCACTTAGCTCCCGCTACACGCCCGGTGAAAGTTCTGATACCAACTGTAGAGACCCGGCCCAACCTGCGAGGTATTGTCCGCTTTGGCCCAAAGGCCTCACGGATTTGCCCTTCCCAAAAGGCGCCTCCCAAGTTTGGGTTGGATCTCTATTATATAAACCACAATAGATCACCACATCCTCCTGATGTGGGATCTTGGGGCGTCACACTTATATACAATTAAAGTTGATATGTTGTGTCGGCAAGCTAAAAATCATTTTAAATTTAATTAGGTGACTAATTATACTTAGATCCAATAAAAGAAATAATGATGACTCCTTTTTTGACATGTCAGAGCCAAGAGTCCAAACCAATATGTCATACGACGACATATGCACATTAAAAAATTTAGTACTACTATTTTTTCTAATTAATTATGAATTAATCAATTGAGTTGTTCTAATTAATCAATTGAGTTTTTTTCTAATTAATGTACTTACTTACATTAATAAGAAAACAAATATTCCCTCCTCGAATCACGATAACCATATTACTATTATACTCTCTCTGTTCCTTTTTAATTGTTTCAACCTCTTGTTCATTTTTAATTCTCTCTTTATTTTTTCAAAAAAAAATGGTCTCTCTTTATTGAAATGACATATTTGCCCTGCTTTGAACCACAAAACTCATTAAATATATGATAGTTGGCAAGAGTAAATTATATATACCAATTAAATGTAGGGCAATATGGTAAAATAAACTAAATTTTGTATAAAATTTAACAAAATAACTACTTTTCTTAAATAAATAAAATAGTTAAAATGGACAATTAAAAAAGAACAGAGGGAGTACTTGGTATAAGTAGTCCATTTTTTATTTTTATTTTTTGTCAAGTCCCTGTCTAATTGCAATGTCCAATTTCTGAAAGCCTAGAAGCATTTTCAATTTTTTATTGGGTCAAAAAATTTAGGTGAATGGAGGCTAATTACTAAATCCAAATTAGGCATGCCATAACACTCACAGAGAGTTACTAGGCATTTAGAGATCATCCATCAATGAGAATCATTGTCAAGACTCGAAGTCCAAACCGTTCTAGCAGAAATCTGACACTTTACCAAATCAACTCATCTCAATTTGCACATTTTTAAATTCTAGGTTTTCAAATCTGGTCTCCATCTCTGTTGATGCGTTTTGTCTTACCGTATCTTTTTGGTGAGAAGGTTTACCGTAATGGTAAATTTTTTACCATGCATTATGCATATGCTTTCTTGTGCTTCCATATGTAACATTCAGAAAAATACAAAAAACCCCTCAAATGTCGAGAAGCATATTATACTAATATATACTGCAAAAGCACATCATGTTGACTTATGACAAACAAAATTCAGATCAATTTCCAATTCTATATATTTCTTGAGATGAGATGCTTCCCTTTAATCAAACATGGAAGACCAACTTCCCTACTGTCTTGTCATAGTTTTAACCTTTCTCTTCATTGCATGGAAATTCTCTTCCAAACCCAAATCCTCTAAACCCATCAATCTCCCACCAGGTCCAAAAAAATTGCCTCTTATAGGACACTTACACCTCCTTGGCAACCTTCCTCATCGTTCTCTCCAAGATTTGGCCAAGAAATATGGCCATGTTATGCATTTGCAACTTGGGGAAGTCCCAAGCGTTGTAATTACATCTTCCGAAGCTGCCAAAGAAGTGATGAAAGACCTTGATGCAAATTTCGTAGAGAGGCCTTACCTTTACGCCGCAGAGACCATTACATACAATTTCCAAGACCTCGTGTTCGCGCGAGGAGACCAACGCAGATGGATGCGAAAAGTGTGTATTGTAGAGCTCTTGAATTCGAGACGTGTTCAATCCTTTAGAGGAATCAGGGAGAAACATGTTTCAAATTTGGTTAGAAGCATTTCGGAAAAAGAAGGTTCGGCAATTAACTTGAGAAGCATGTTTTATTCGACGTCGATTGCAATAGTCTCAGAGGCAGCCTTTGGGGGTAAATGCAAGCACCAAGAAGCATTCAAAAGCATTGTACAGGATCTTGTTTCCTTGCTTGGAGGTCTTAATATTGTTGATCTTTATCCTTCGCTTAGAATCCTCCATCTGATGAATAAGATGAGGCCTAAATGCAGGAGGCTGCATAAAAGGGTGGATAAGATACTCCAAAGCATCATTGACGAACACAAAGCTGACAGATCGACTGGGGAAGTAGAGGATTTTGTAGAGGTACTTTTGAATGTTCAGGAGCAAGGAGAAAGTTTCTTATCAGATACAAGTATGAAAGCCCTTATCTTGGTTAGTATTTTTTTCCCTTCTATTTAGTATTTATTTCAAATTCATTTGTTAATCTAGTTGATTTTGAGTTTGACTAGTTAGGGTACTCTAGCAGGTATTTTTGTAAACATTTTTTTCTAATTCGTCCGTCTAAAAAATAGAGGAACATTATGACTCGACACACACTCTGAAAAAGTTTGGATTGAATGTTGAATATTTTAAGTTCTTTATAAAAATATCCTTACAGGTTCTATTGGAATAAGAGAAAGTTAGTATGGTTAACCGTAGGTTAATTGTTTAAATTGGTCCCTAATGTTTGCAAAAATGCTCAAATATATAAGGACCTAACTAATTTCTAATTTGGTTAATTAAATTCCCAACGTTGCAAAATCAGCTCAAATTAGTCCCTGCCATCAAATTGACAGGCTAATAAACCCTAAAAGGGTAGAGATTGATTTGAGCCGATTTTAACTCTAGGGATTGATTTGAGCTGATATTGCAACGTTAGAAACTTAATTAATCAAATTAGAAGGTTATGCCCTTATTTGAACATTTTCTCAAACGTTAGGGACCAATTTGAGCAATTGGCCTTAACCGTATAATAGAAACATAATAGTATTTTTTGTTGACTTTTGAAATGAGATTTCCTTTGTAGATAAATAAATATGATTTAGGACAGAGGGAGTACTAATTATCCTTAAATACGTGTATATGTCAAAATTGTTAGTGCTAATTGCTAAACTGAAATTAATACTAGTATACAATGCTATGCCATGATGACAGGATATGTTCACAGGGTCAGCTGAAACATCAGCAATAACTCCAGAATGGGCAATGGCAGAATTGATGAAAAACCCACAAGCAATGGCAAAGGCACAAGCAGAAGTGAGGCAAGTGTTTGGTGAGAAAGGTTATGTTGATGAATCAGAGTTTGGAAAACTGAAGTACCTAAATCAAGTAATCAAAGAAAATTTCAGACTTCACCCTCCAGGGCCATTATTGCTCCCCAGAGAAGCCATGGAAGCTTGTGAGATTAGCGGATTTCATATACCTTCAAAAACTCGGGTCATGGTCAATGCGTTTGCGATTATGAGGGATCCAAATCTTTGGGATGAACCTGAGAAGTTTATTCCAGAGAGATTTGATAATAGTTCCATTGACTACAAAGGGTTGGATTTTGAATTGCTCCCTTTTGGTGCTGGGAGGAGGATGTGCCCTGGTATGTCAAGTGGTATGGCCACTGTTGAGCTTACGCTTGCAAATTTACTTTACCATTTTGATTGGAAACTCCCAAATGGGATGAAGCCTGAACAACTTGATATGACTGAGGTGTTCTATTCAGCTATCCGAATCAAAAACGATTTGCAGTTAGTTCCATTTCGGTGCAATAATAATTAGTGTGCTGTGTTATTTCCAAGTACTAATAATTGCTACCAATTCTATATCTCTCATCAATTTGATACCGGTGGCTGGCTCTTTGCTATTTCCTTTTGAGCAGGCACATACTTGCTCTTGTTTGTTTACAATGTAAAAATGTTCATCATCAATTAAAATCAGTCTGTGTGTGTGTGTTTTTTCATCACTAAGCAAGTTCAACAACCAAGTTACAAACTGTAAATTGACCCCAACGAAATCAAATCGATTGGGATCAATTGAAAATGTTAAAGTTATATGGGTGAATATATAATTTTTATTTTTTTTTACCAAGGGTATCCCCCAAGCCTTTTGGGCTTGCGATTAATCCCTTTCAGACCAGGAGCGTGAAAGGTTAAACTTCTCCCAACAAATGCATTTCGGGAGAATCAAACTTGTGTTCGATATATAAATATTAAGTAAAACATACAAAAAAAAAGCATGGCTGAAAGAAAATGCTGTATGATAACTCTCTACTCTTCACAAGTTTAAAGGCAGTGGAGAAAAAAAGTAGACATCAACAAATGAATTATGAAATTGTAGTACTTGTAGCCTTGCCCTTGTAATAAATGGAATTCGCTTCCAGATTTTCTATCCATGAATAGGAACACTAAGAAGGCTGCTGTGGCCATTAGCAGCAGCGATGGATTACATATTAGCTGATGAGTACCACAAGCATTTTGTGATGTTGATCGCTGCGATGCAGGGCATTCAAGCCCTAACTTCCCTTCAAAGAGACCTGGAGGAAATTTCCCCATAAAGATTAATGTAGCTGAACATAGTCAAAGCACACTCGGTTGTCAAGTCAGTGATCTGTTCTGCATAAGCACAAACAAATTCCTTGAATGCTGAACAACACTTAACAGATAATAAAAAAGAACCTTTCTAGGCCTGAAGGAGGTTCCTCCCCATAGAAGTGAAAGTGTGCAAGCCACCATCTGCATCCAGATTCCAGAACATGAAATATAGATTAATAGGAGAGCTGCAGAATAGTTTGAGAAAGTACCTGAAATTGGAATTGAAGTAGAAACACAAACACCCAACAAAAGGAAAAAAAAAAAAAAAAAAAGTGGAAACCAAGTGAAGATGATTTCTGTCCCCATCGCTTGATTTTTTTTTTTTTATGTTGAGTGTAACAAGCAAGAAGAAGAAAGAAATCTTTTTTGTGGGGAAGACAGGGGGAAGAGGCAGAGCCGACTGATGGAGGGTTAATTGTTTTCATCTTGAATGGAAGTTGAAACAACATAAGAAAGCTGGAAAGCTTTGAACTTTGAAGATTCAAGTCAGAAATAGAATGAATAAAAAAAGATTGAAAATGACAATTGGAGTATGATTTTACAAACTTTTCCAATAGAGATACATTTCTTGAATTCTTTAAACCACAAATTGTTTACTACAAATCATACAATAAACACCAAAATATATTCTTTCTCATCCTAAAGGCCATCATGCAAGGATCATTATGCCCATTTAATCCCTTTGATTCGATATTTTTACACGTCTCTAACTTATATCTATATACAAAGTATCATAACAAACTTGAACGCAATTCAATGCATTCTCTTCTATTTCATGGTGTTTATTAATACTAACATTATAATGATTCATCTCTTTACCTTGATATATAAATTGTAAAAGTCATTCATATCTTAAGAAGTATAATAAGAAGCACATTTACATTCAAGGACCAAAAGTTACACGATATAATTAAAGGTGTTCATACATCAAGAAGAAACATCGAAAAACATTCGAAATAACTCCTTAAAGTAGCCACTAAGGCCTAACTAATCCGACACTAATAACAATGTCCGAAGTAGAATATTATCTAACTTAAAACATACAAAAACATTCTAAAATATCATCAAATACCTCACGGCCCTGGAGGTGGTGGAGGTATGTGATGGAAAGGTTGAAAGCCACACGAAGGAGGTGATGGTAGAAAGGAAGGATATCGTGCAATAGCTTGATGCTTTTCATATTCTCTTTCTAACCACCATTTTCTTTCATCTGGTTGTATACACAAGAAGATCTCCCTCTTAATTTGATGGTGAAATAATTCCAAAGCAAAATAATATAGGTAAGTCATTTTTGGAACTTCATGCTGCATAGCACGCAATGCACTAATTGCTTCTTCAACTCCAAAACGTGATGGAGAAAACACAGCCGTGGGTATTACCTTCCTTGGACTGCTCATGCTATCACAAAGTTTATCGATTTGAGCAGCCATTCTTTTTCCTCTTGATTTTCTAGGTGAAAATTTTCTTTTTCCTTTATCTTGTCCAGCCCCCACAACTTCTTGAACTTCTTGGCCCTCTTGGCCTTCTTGGCCTTCCTGCTCTACATTAGGTGCATCTAGATTGTTTTCATTACCAGCTTCATTTAAGGATTCATGTTCATCTGAATCCCCAAACACCTCACTAGGTGTAGCATCCTCCGTGGAAGCTCCACCAGGTAGAACACCTGAAGGTGTCAATGAATGCTTCCCATTAGCCACAATATCACCAAACATGCACCGCAACAATTCATTTAATTCCGGTTCAAATCCTCGCTTTTTAAAAACTTTCACTTCCGGCCTTTCCTACAAATATTCAAAATGAAGATATCATGAACATATTTTGTTTAGTTATTCTGAATTTCAACTAGCCTAACATATCCAATAAGTAATTTTTTTTTTTTGGTAAATCAAATAAGTAATATTGGTATTACTAACCTGTATTCTTTGATTCCACCACTCGTCTGTTGCATCGAGAGTCTTTTTCTTTGGACACCATTCTATACCATTAGCAGTCTTAAGTAACTCAACCCACATCTTCCATTCTTTTTTTAACGTGTCCCACTTATTTTTTAGTTGATATTTTCCGTAATCCTTTGCTGTCTTGGCTTGAAAAAGGGTTAAAACATTTTGCCACCCATTTGAATTTAGATGAGTTGTTGGCCTATTACCTTTTTCAACTTCTTTGACACATAATTCACAAAATATTCGTGTGAGCTCATCATTCCAAATAGCTTTATCTTTTGGGTTCACCATCTATTAATCATGCCCATGGATACATGCAGAAATATAAAGAATTAAAAAGATAAAAGACAAAACTTGTAAATAAATGCATATATAGCATAATTCAAAAATTGATTAACAACAATATTAAATCACTTAACAAAACTGACAAGTAACCAACACATATCCAAAATTAAAATTCAATTCTGTCTACATTTCCTATTACCAAACAGCATGAAAGGGATAAAAGAAAGGGATACATTAGAAAGTTACATACTAGCATGCCTATTTGATCAAACTTACTAGCAGTATAACTCAAAGAGAAATGCCATGCAACAAATGATAAAATATGGATGAAAGTCTGCACATTTCCACTCATAAGTTATTATAAACTAAGGAGTGTGAAAGACATTACAACTGGTATTATCTTGCAAAATAATGGAGATCCATGGAATATACAATGTATAAGATCCTGTTGCACTTTTAGCTTAACGAGACATATGCATCTTATTAACCCCCACCTATCCCACTATCAAAAGTGAAAATTAACAAGCTTTTAGCTATTGGGAAAGGTAAATTAAAATCTGAAAAGTTACATAGAAAATCTTCAACATTTTGTCTAACAAAGCATTAAATTGATCAGACCAATTCAAATGAGCGAAAAATTGAGCAAAAAATACATAAATAATCAGCAACTAGCATAACACTTGAAAGGCACTCATACATGAATAAAGAATAAAAACTGCTATCTGCAACATCCCATAATTAGAGGTTGCTAATAGAATTGTTTGATACTGACCTTTCCTTTCTACTTGCTGCAGTTTATGGCATCTGAAATAATTGTATCTTTCAGCAATTATTTTGAATAGACCAATGATGGTTTGTCTGCAACTCACAGCAAAATTCCATGGTAACTATGGTACAAAAACACGGCCAAGTGTCTTCTACATAAGAAGCAATAGAAATGGACTTGGCTTAATATTTTTCAATTTAGTAAAACTAACAAAAACAGTAACATTGTGCACTTAACATTATAAAGGAATGGAATATATTCCGAAAACTAATGAAGAAAATAGACTGACATGAAAGAGATCAAGAAAGCATTAGGTAAAATGATTACTCTATAACAATCAGATGACAAATGGAATATGTTTTGGGACTTTTATAACAGTAATAATAAATCATTAGCTAAGATTTTTCTTCATGAAATCAATAGATCAAGTAAAGCATAGAAATCGACTAAAATTTGGAATGTTCAATAAATTACAAAAAAAGAAGAGAAAACATTAATTTACAGCTCTGCTTTTTCAAGAGCGTAAACATTCAATTTAACTCACAAGCTTTGCATTCTACAAACAGAAGCAAAAACGAAAACCATTTTTTTCCTCTAATACAAATTTAATTTCAAACAAACAATGGCAAACATGAATCAAGTTTCTTAACCCTAAGCATCAAATCAGATTAAATTGAAATAGAGAAATGGAGGAAATTTCAATTTACCTCAGAAGAAATCTTTCCTTCAAGAACGGAAGGAAGAAGAAAAGAAAGGAAAAGCTGGAGGACTGCTGCTGCACGAGAAGAAACGTTGAACTTGAAGCTCTTGCTGGAAAAAGAGGAAAGATGAAAATTGTAACAGTTGGAGAAGAGAGAGCAATCGATTTCATTCAGGACGAAGGGTAATTTTGGAATTTCGTAAAATCGTAAGGGTAAAATAGGGCTAACAAAATTATGAGTAAACTAACTCTGTTTTTCTGCTTGAAAACAGCTTGCCTTTCACCCACCATGCAACTGAAGCTTAGAATTTTGGCAAATTCCAAGAACAAGGAAAGCATAGCATTAAAAACTATAAAGAATTCTTGGGAAGTAATTCCATGATGCATCAAAAAGGGAGAGATTGAATTGCTGAGAAAAAAATGGTAGATTTCTAAAGCTAGAAGACTATTACCCACAGTCCACAGAGTATTGTGAGTACTTAATTTGGACTTGAATGATTTCTTGATCCTCAGAGATTTAATGGAGAATAAAATTCAAATAATATGGTTTTATGGAGAAAATATTACCATTCTAAATTTTTTTTTTTCATAGAAATGGCAATAAACCTGTTAAAAAAGCTCCAACTTCATAAGGTAATACTAACTAACAATAATAAAGTACATCTTTGCTTATGCTCTTTTCTTCTTTCTTTGAATAAAATTACAACAATTGATATAGGTAATTCACAAATCTCCTGCATGTAAGAGAAATCAACCAATACCGACGATTTTGATTACTTTCACCTCAAGAAACTTGGCTACATGTATATATTTTAGATAGCACCGCTCAACGTTTAGAACCCTTTTGCCAGCTTTTGAGATGCTGCAAGGTTAGCTCTTGATATGAAACATTTATGATGTATACATGTAGGAAATCAAGCCAGAAGCCACATGAAAATGGTGGACCAAAGTGTGAGGAAAAATGCAGCTACAACATATGTCCATAGCAAAATCACAGAGCTTTCACTTTGACCCATCTGAAATAATTGTGTTATTGTACCTACACCCAAATGCCATGTTCATAAATTAGACTTTGATTAATTATATTATTTGTAATTAATTAAAAGATAGTCCATTTTAGCTGATGTTAATCATACCTACTGCCATTGCAGGTGGAAGGGCATATTGAAGCATAAGAATGAATTGATACAAGGAATCTGATCCAACCAATCCAAAATGGGATGCAGCTTTAACAACACCAATTCCACATAGGGGCAACAACATGTTCCTCACTGCTATTATCCCAAAGATAACTAATGGATTCACTTCTGATCCTTTTAGACCTGCAAAAAACAAGATTTTGATTATTTTCAATTGCCAAAATGAGAAAAAAGATAAGGGTATTTTCCAAATTCCAAACAGGGGTATTACCTCTAAGAAGATTTGCTCCTGTTATCAATGTCATACATGTAATTGATGGCTCCCTACATGTACCATTTTAGTTTTAGTTTCATTTGAATTTCCAAATATATGAATCCAAATAGGGTGTTTAACAGGATATACCCTAGCAAATCTGTAGAAGAATCGAATACTCGAAGAGGAGCATTGTCACCAATTAGTACTTTCCGGATTGGAGAAACTGTCCCGATGATAAAGCCTACAATCTGAAGGCCAAAAAAGGCGCTAATAAGAAGAGATGCTTATGCTTGGACTGACTGAGCACTATTTTTGCTCTAATGTACATAGATAGGGTGAACAGAAATAGATGTAAGCATTTTGCATACTGCTCCAATTGTTGGTGGTGCAAACACTTCCTTCAATTTCAACTTCCTCATTTTCATCTTGATGCGTTCCAAACTCTTCTTCAAAGGGGACATCTGACATAAAAAAATGCTGATTGATTTGATTATCAAGCTAAAGGAAGACAGGAAAGCAACTGCAACTACTAGCAAAGGACTATTCTTATTCTAATTTGCTCAATATGTATAATTTCCTTTAAAATATAAATTGATATCTATAAAGTTGAAAAATTAGTCCTAAATCCAATGAGATATTACTTGAAGCAGTCATGGCAGATCAATAAGATAATATCAGAAAATGAACTATTAGAATGAAAGAAGAGCTATGTCAAACCTTAGTTATTCCGGATTCTTGTCCTGAACATTCCTCTGAAGCAATAGAATCCCTTGATGAAGGTAGTAAGGCTTCTCTACAGCTTTCTAAAAGTGGCCCAGAGTTCTCTCCTAACGACTGCTTGCTGATAGTATAGTCGTTTTCTGTGCAGCTTTTCGCGTATGAATGCATTACAGGATAAGCATATGACCATATAAAAATGGCTCCTACCTGTAGTTTTGTGAAATCATATTAATCTACTTAATGAATTTATACATATCATGAAGGCCTCTAAGACATGTAAAGCATTCGTACCGCCATAGATAGTGAAGCATAAGCATTGGCATTTGCAGAGCAAGTAGATGAATCTCCAAATGGACTATTTGATTCCTTACAGACTGCTGGAACTATAATCAAGGGCAAGTTTCCCAAATTTCCTGTGCAAGTTAATTTTAACATAACATAAAGGAAATGTGTCATGTTAGTTAATTAATGTTTGAACAAAAAAAAAATTGTTAGTTAATTAATTTGTCCGAAACAAGTTACAATTAAATTGAAAGAAACATATAGAAGGATGGTACTAGGAAATGTACCTGCAGAACAGCAACCAATTACAATGCCTTGAAGGTGTTTAGGAGTTTTAGTGATTTTTATGATAAGCCAAGCAAGTGCTGAGCCTATAAGGAATGTTAGAAATATATTCACTGGCATGAACCACCTATAAAACAAATCAAGAAACAAAATGAACCAGAAATTCAGATTTGCCACAAGTTGTAAAGACAGAGTTTAAGACAAGTAAAAAGAAACTTACAGGGTAAATAAACTTTCGTAAGTGATAGTTTCAGCCAAATTGGTGCCCACAAGTGCAGGAGCAAAAACATAGAACACAAGCTGTTTAATTATTACAGGAAAAAAACAGAAAAGAAGCAGAAGATTTACATTAAATCATGTTCATCCTGTTGGAAAATGAATTGAAGTACAAATTACTTTAATTTCAATAGAGAAGTAACAATGTAACAAAGTTAAGAAACCAAAACTTT
The DNA here is from genome assembly GCA_001974805.1 of Corchorus capsularis. Classification (NCBI taxonomy): domain Eukaryota; kingdom Viridiplantae; phylum Streptophyta; class Magnoliopsida; order Malvales; family Malvaceae; genus Corchorus; species Corchorus capsularis. The sequence continues at coordinate 1,551 of AWWV01009357.1, read as the reverse complement.
GAAACTGCAACATATCAGATACCAATTATAAGCTTACTTTGTTCAAACGGTCTCTGGTTTCTGGCCCCAACAGATTTATATGATCCATAGCAAGAAACAAGCCGACGCCGGTAACCATTAGTACTTTAAGAACTGGAACCAATGCAACAACGAGAAGATCGAGAAACCCCATTGCAGAAACTTGAGCTTTGGGTTGAAAATTGAAAGGTCTCAATACTTCTAGGCCTAGCAGCAACAAATTGTCCTTATAAGCACTTGCACAAAAGAATAGAATTAATGGTAGGAAGATTTTGTAAGGAAAAGGGTCCAAAATCTTACTGTTTTTAGTTAGAAATTAAGTCTATGCAAATTATGGAGAGCAATGATGGTTTATGGAGAAAGTAACACAAATTAAAGTTTCCAACTGTAAAGAGATTAGTTTTGAATCAACTTTCAATGACATAAAAAGTTTACATATATATAATAATGTTCGTATTTTTATTTTAAGAAACGTGAAGCATAGGAATTTGGAAGAAACTAAAACTATATATGGAGCCAAAATCAAAGCCTTATCAAACTACTGAATCAAAGAACGATGGACTCACCTCTATAAGAAAAAACATCTACTTCCTGCACAAAATCTTGCTACCCTTTTCAATTCATATCAAAATCGATCCAAGACGTTTTTTTTTTTTTTCCGTTCCTTTCTTTTTTTTCTTTTTTTTTCTTTATATATATATATGATGCCTTGGGATTCGAATTTTGTTTGAACAAGTAATAGATGCATTTTATCAATAATGAAGAAGGATACATCATGTACACGCACAGAAGATCAATATTGGACCAACTTGTTTCATAATTAAATTTCTTTTTTTTTAAATTGTTGACAGACATGCGTGAGCAAGTTTCATTTGTTGCAGCTTGTTTTATCTCATGCATTCAATTCAATTGGTCTTCATTTGTGGGTGGAAATTTATATTATTAAAAAAATATAAGTGGTGTGTAGATTAATTTGACTCCATGTCCATGTGATTTGCCTGATTTGAGAGAGGTTTGTTTGTTGAACACCTATTTACCCAATTGTTTTTAGAGTTTAGAATAGAGCCGGGCCGCAATCTTTGTTACTTGAGGATGAGATGGTTGACAAGAAAACAGAGAGGATATATAAAAGACAACCAAACTAATTAATTAAAGATTATTCTCGTTAATGTGGAGTCACGTGTTCTTAAATCAACAATGTTGATCTTAATCATATCCCAGTTATACCTACCAAAAAGTATATTATACATTAATTAACTAGCGATTTGCAATTCACTAGATCGAGATCTCCATTTCGGGGCTTACTCCATTTTTAATGAAACAAGCTTTATAGTTTAGTATTTATCTTGGACTGAAATTCGAATGGGACTACAATTAGCACTATCTTTGAATATTAATCAATTGATTTTAGAATCTGATTCTTTAAGCTCAATCTTCAAATACTAAATACACATAATATAATTATTTCGTACATATATATATATATATATATATATATATAGAGAGAGAGAGAGAGAGAGAGAGAGAGAGAGA
>AWWV01009355.1:0-12305 GCA_001974805.1 Corchorus capsularis | reverse complement strand
AAAATTTGTTTCTTTAGAATCAGTATAATGTTTGAAATTTACTGATTCTATTTGTATCAAAATGTTTGTGTAAAATTCATGTGTTTTTGCCACATGTTGGGGAACAAAATGTTGCTCATTAAAAATTTGTTTTGCCAAAATGTGTGGAGGTTTTTCAGAGGGATTAAAATCATCTTCCACCACACAGATGTATTCCACATTTTTATTTGGAAAATACTGTGAACTTTTCTGAGTTGAATTTTGAGAAATTGTAATTTGCTTCGGAAAAATTTCTTGAAGAGATAATTGTTTTGAAACATTTGAGAGAGGTTTTGGTTTGTGCAAAACAATCTCTTTATTTTTTGAAATTTTTGCAGTTTCAGCACTAATCCTTTGAAGAAGACTTGCATCCTTCATTTATGATAGCGCTAATGCTACTTCTGGAGATTGAGAAAGGTTCTCAACCCATTTCCTGATTTGAGATGTAATCTCATTTGGGTCCTGTGCATCCTGGAATGATGGACCAGTTGATGATTTTGATGAAGAAGTATCTTCATTTGCTTCTTGGAAGATTTCGGATCATGATTTAATTTGTTTTGTTGAAATTGGTTTTTGGGTTGATGTTTCTTGCATCTTCCCTTTCCCTTTATCTCTCAGTTTGGGGGGCATGTTGCAAAAATTCTCTGGTGAGGAAATCGGGTAAAGAATTAGATTCTCCCTTAATATATTCAATTTCGAAATCAAATATGCTTAAAATAGCTTGCCATCTTGCAAAAATTTGTTTGGAAGCAATATTTTGAACATCTTTTTGTAAAACTTCTTTTGCTGATTTGCAGTCAATTCTCAAGATGAATTTTTGATTTAATAAATCACTTTGAAATTTGGTAATACATAAACCAATCGACACAATCTCTTTTTTAATGGTACTATAATTTTGCTAAGTTGGATTCCAGTGCCTAGAGGTAAACTGCACTATTTGTTCCTTGCCATTTTTGACTTGTTTTAAGATTCCTCCATATCCTATTTCTGAAGCATCTGTTTCGACTATTTTTGGGCATGAAGGGTCTGCTAAATGTAAGCAGGGTAAATCTATGATTTGTTTTTTGATTTGGGATACAATATTGGTATGGACATCAGTCCAGGGTTGTGGTTTCTTTTTTAATCTATCATACAATGGTTTACATAATTTGCTAAGTCCTAGATAAAAATCTATGACATAATTTAGGCTTCCTAGAAATCTTTGTAAATGGATTTTGTCCAAGATTTTGTTTGGAAATTTGCTAGCAAATTCTATGGACCTTTCTATTGGGGTAATGGTGCCTTGAGTAATATAGTGGCCTAAAAACCTAATTTTTGTTTGAAATAGACTTATTTTGGATTTGGAAATAACTAAACCATTATTCTTGATAATTTTAATGAAAATATGTAAATGTTTGAAATGTTTATCCAAGTTTTCTGACAAAACTAAGACATCATCTATATAAACAATTGTAAATTGAGAGTATGGATTGAAAATATCATTCATTATTCTTTGAAATTCAGAAGGAGCATTTTTTAATCCAAACGGCATTACATTCCATTCGTATTGTCCAAATGGAACCGTGAAAGCTGTTTTATATCTTTCTTCTTCTTTGATCTGGATTTGCCAAAATCCTGATTTCATATCAAATTTTGAAAAAATGATTGCATTACAAAGTTTTTGTAATAAATCTTTTTTATTATGTAATATATATATATATACACACACATACATACATGTTACCTAAAAAAAAGTTGTGTCATGAAGTATCTATACTAATTATAATGTCAAAACCTGAGTTTGTCTCACGAGTTGATTCGGAGACAAACTCAGTTTTTTAAAAATTCAAAATAAAATAAAAACTACCCATTTTAGATAAAAACTACCAATTATAAGATAAATATAATATTTAAATATAATATTTAAATAAATTTATATCATTTTAAAGAAACTACCTATTGAAAAAAAAACTGTTATAAACTATTCACGTAGTAAGTACCCTGTGTCTTGTATATAAATGTGGGAGTGGTAATGGGAGTATGGGACATAGGGGAAATGGATCCTCTTCAGTCTTCACTTCTGCCGAGTGGTGAGCCCCTAACTAACGTTTTTTGGTAACATAAAGTTTCTAACCGTCATTTAGTCGGTGGGTGCAGCAATCAAATAATAATATGAGGCCCTTCATTAATAATTGACTATAACTGTTTCCCTTTTTCCTCCTGTTTAATGTCATTTTCTTCTTCTATTCCTTTTTTCTTCTTTATTTACTTTCTTGTATTTTTTTTTTTGGATAATTACTTTCTTGTATTCGATTACACTAGGTTCCCAAAATTCTTTGCCTAGTGGCAAATCTAGCACCGCTTTTCACCAGAGAACAAAAAAAAATTATTATTGTTAAAGATATAAATACTAGTACAATTTTAAACTGGTTTAATGTTCGTTTGACCCTCCAATTACCCGTTCAGTTTTTATTTGAAATCATTTTTCCCTTATGGCTTATACTCAGAGGTGGCAAACAAGTTAGTCGGGTTCGGATTTGGGCTCATATCGGGTCAGGTTTTTTCGGGTTTGGGTCAAATTCGAGACAAGTTAATTCGGGTTCGAATCAATTTCAAGTCAGATTTTTTTGGGTTCGGTTCAATTCAGGTCATGTTAATTCGGGTTCGGATTGGGTTTTGACTAGATCATTTACTCTTTTTTTTTCCTTTTCAGATGACTAATGACATTTACCTTTTCAGTGTCCCGTATAAACTCAAATCGACACACATGACATATATGATGACAATGTATCCTAAATCATGGATACACATTGTGTTTTCTAAGAAAAAATGTGTCACGTATAAAGTCGGACCGATACACATGATGTATCCTAAATTTCTAATAAGTATTAAGTAATTGGGAAAGTTAACAACGACTTATAGAGTAATAATGGTTGATCATTCCTCGTGCCGAGAGCCGAGAGGACAAGTGGAAAGCAAACTTGCTATTTCAATCCAACATTAACTAATAGAAAACAAAGCTACTGTTACAGAGAAAAATTGCCATGGACATTCAACAAGTACTAATCACGTTATTCTTTTTTTTTTTTTATATTTCATTACAAAAATAAAGTCACATATTCATCACATTGTGTCACGAATGATTGAACATTTACTTATTTCTTGTGACGATCAACAACTTTTAGTGAGGTTATAAACTCGTATTGCATGACGAAACTTACGTCCTATTCCTGTGACGTTTTGACATTCATCAGGAATAGTGAAAATTTTCCTCATATTTTGTGACAATCAACAATTGTCTGTGACGTTATATTGTAGTATTTTGTGACGCACATTCTGTCACATATACATGTGACGTTCCAATTTTCGACACAAATAATGGAACATTTTCCTCATTTTTTTGTGACAATCTACAATTGTAGTGGCGTTATATTTTATTATTTTATGACGAAATGTGCGTCACCTATACATATGACATTCACATTTCCATCACATATAACTAAGCATTTTCCTCATATTTGGTGACGACCCATGATATTTTGTGACAATTTATAATTGTTTGTGACGGATTGAAACGTCACAAAATGTTATCTCAATTGTGACGTTTCAGTACTCTGTCACAGAAAATATGTCATTTTGTGACAAAATATTTTAAGTGTCACGGTATACATTTAGCGACGGTCCAAAGGTGACAATCAGAGTGATGCTCGAAAATGCGTCACTAAATATAATTTGTGACGAAATATTGATAGTTTGTGACACAGATAGGTGTGTCACTAATTGCAAGATTTGTTGTACATGGTACGAAACTATTCTAGTTTTTCTGAGATTATTTTACTAATCTTCATTTCAAGGCTTTTTTGTTACATGACAGTTTGTTACCGACATTAATAAAAGGAATTTCTTTTTTTAAAAAAAAAAATGCTTGTGACATTCATGCTGTATTAATTGAAACACCTTGGGATATTACTAAAAGCTCCTTTTGAGGATCGACGAGGAGACTCTGTTCGAACTTTTTTTATCCTTTTATGTCTTTTCTCACTTGGTTAATCACTAAGAAGACCCTCAATTAGTTTCTCACCATTCCTTTTTCCTCCAACCCTTTTTTGTAATTGCAAGGGTTTTAACCAGTTGAATGTGAAAGCATTTATTGACCATAAAATCATGTATTATTTATTTACTAAGAAGGCCCTCATTTAGTTTCTCACAATTTCTTTTTCCTCCAACCTTATGAATTTACTATTTGATCCCATGTTTGGGTTAGTGAGGGACTAGATTATTAAACATTTTAGTATTTTTCCACCTACCAAATTACTTTAAGGCCCTAAACTTTGGTTAATATTGAGATGGATAACTCTACTTTTTGGTCTTTTACTAAAGGTGAATCTGAACGCAATTAATTGTGGTTTTAAAAGTAAGTTTATCCGCAATATTGATTTTTTTAATGCTTTATTATAAATTTCATGTTCAAATAGAATGATTATAGTCCTTTTTTTTTTTAAAAAAAGAATGATTATAATCTTATAAATTCATGAAATGATAGTTTTTTTTCTTCATGCTTATATTGCAATATATCCTTCTATCTTTATTCGATAAATTAAGCGATAACAACTCTAAAAAGGGGGAAATTGTATGACAACAACTACAAAAACTTTTATTTTCTACAACAACATGTTTTAAGGCACTACTATTTTACTTTGTCAGATTAGTTCTACAATTATAAGATCTGCTCCAAATATCGAATTTGCTAAGCACCTACTCACATATATGATAAAAACCGAGAGGAAAAAAAAAACTCTATAACTAAAATGATTTGCTAGCCACACATCAAGAATGATCGACGCGCCAGCACGAGCCGATAACCACCTACTCACATATATGATAAGAACTGAGAGAAAAAAAAACTCTAAAAGTAAAATAATTTGCTAACCACAAATCAAGAATGCTCGGCGCACTAGCGTGAGCCGATCAACTTGTATATATATTATTAGTGGATACCTAGCTTGGTCTCTTCTATAGTTCTATTGACTATCATAATGTATAAATGTTAGCATATATTGAATATATTTTGATCTATTACCGTATCGTGGCCCGTGGCTAAATCAATATTACCATATCCATAAGTTCATATAATTCTATTTATTCAAGGTAAATAATTTTTAGGAGGAGAGATTAAAAATGTGACCACTAGCCAATATAATAAATAATACTACTCCCTCTGTCCCATAATATAAGTTCATTTTAACCGTATCACAAAGTTTAAGAAAAGTAGTTACAACTCTAACTTCTATAAATTTTTATCTTCTCTTTCCAATTTTGTCCCTCTTCTCTCTCCCCCCACTAAGTCTCTCTCCTCCCACTTACTCCCTCATAGTCAATAGATAAATTAAATTCCAACTAAAATTCTACTACCACTAACAAGGGTAATTTAGATAACTTAGGTAAAAGTTGCATTGGGTTTTAAAAATTGACTTATATTTTGGGACAAATAAAGTTTCTAGAAGGGGACTTATAATATGGGACAGAGGGAGTACTGTTTAACTAAATTTTTTCAAAAGAAAAATTAAATTTTATATTTCTAAATTATTTGTCTAATTGGTGCCAAAAAAATATTTGTCTAATTACAAATTTCCTTATTTATAAATATATTTACTGTATTAGTATTGAATTCGGGTATTTTCGGGTTTGGATATTTTTCAGGTTCGAGTTTTTTTTGGTTCGGGTTTCTTTCGGGCTCGGGTTTTTCGGGTTCGGGTTTAAGGGTTTGACTTTTTGGTCAAACGGGTACAGTTCAGGTTCGGGTAATTCGGGCAGGATTTCTCGAGTCGGGTTCATTTTACCACCTCTAATTATACGATTTTTTTATCAGTGTAGCTTACAAATCAATGGTCATGTGATTTTCTTATGTGATTTATCGAGCTGTTGATTTTCTTTTTTGTGAGAATAGATGTTGATATCTAAACTTGTCACACATGTCATGTTAGGCTCTACTTGGTAGAACTGTGAGATTGGTGATGGAGATATTGGAATGGGGAGATTAGTTACTGGGGAGATTAGTTACTGTACATGTGAGACTAGAATTTTGGTGTGGTAGCTAGTGAGGTGAAAATGGTGAAAATGTAAAATGACCATTAAGGGTAGTATTGAAAATGTAAAATGACCATTAAGGGTATAAAAGTATGACTAAATAGCCTTGTTGCCCCCTGAACTTTGGAAATGTTAGCCAGTTTGCCCCCTGAACTAATAATTGTGCCACTTTGCCCCTTCAATTTTCAAAATCAAGCCAAATTGCCCCTTACCGTCAACGCCGTTAGTCACGTGCCGTCACGTGACTACCGGATCCGTTCAATCTAACTGACTTCGCTGATGTGGTAAAGTTTTGCTGACATGGAATTCCAAGTCAGCACTGGGACCCACTTTAAACTAATAACCTATTAAAAATTCAATAAAATAAATAAAAATTTCTTAATTTTTTTCGTATTTTTTCCTTCCTCCTTTCTTTTTAATACAAAAATTTTGATTTCACCAAAAAATATATAAAATTTTGATAATAGTCGAAATTCATTATTACTAATATACCAAATTAATTTTTCTATTTTTTGCATCCCCACCTAATTCTTTTGTCAAACTCCAAACCCCATAAGAACATCTTGAGCAAAACCCAGAAATTATGAATTCCAATATTCCACAGCTACCAAAAGTAATGACTTCCATCATCATCAAAAGCGTATAAATCCAATTAAAAACGCAATTCAAAAACAGATATACCTAATTTATTTTAACAACTAGACATAAAATCAAAAGAGTTGCCGCAAATCCCACGATTGAAGTTTGGCTACCCCCCCCCCCCCCCCCAAACATTTCAGTCAGAAGAAGTAGAGGAAAAAAAAACAAATATTGTAGGGACTTTTAAAAGATCAAATACATAAGCAACAATTGCTCCCTCCATGTCTTTCCTTCTCAACCAGCTCTCTACAGTTTTCATTAGCGACAAAAAATCCCAATTTATCATTCAAGTGATTTAAAAAGAATCGACCCTCAATGTTCAATTAACTATACTCAAAAGATCTTCCAATTTCTAGCACTGAAATTTTAAAAAATGGTTGTATTATCAATGATTTAATATTTGAACCATACGAATCTTGAACTTAAGCTTCTTTGCCTCTCCACGAAACCCAGAATAGTGGAGACCAGAAAAGACAACCCATGGAGCAGGCTTCAGTATATTCATGCCACTTCAAAAACAAGATAGAAAGAGCTTGGATGCTTTACGGTACTTTCCGATTCTGCAAAGATTGTGTACCAAAGAGGAGTAGGTAAAAGAATCTCTTACCTCCATCGATTTATAGACTTTCATTGCAGTATCAATCCGACCAAATTGGAGCCATTGTTGTCGATGATGGGTTTTTGGAATAAACTGGATTTGGGAATTAGGGATTTGGGTGAATGAAATTTAGGGATTTTGATCGATTTAGGTTTGGTTTTCAGCAAGAATCAAGTATAGAGAATAAAAAATTTGAGTGTGAACTATTTCTTTGGATAGATGAAATTTTGCCGCCGACTAGGGCAATTTTTTGTGAAGGAAAACTTGCAGGTGGTTGAAAGTTAGAGAGCAGTGAGGAAAGAAAAAAAAAGTGAAACGAAGAAGAAGAAAAGAGAAATGGCGACTGTTAGAGGAAGAAGATAATATGGGTATGGCGGCTGCTAGGGTTCTAACGGGTTGATGAAGAAAAGAGAAAGAAAAGAAGAAAAAAAAGGTCATTTCTTCTTTTTTTAGTTATTTATATTCATAGTTTATGGGCCCACCTGAGCGCTGACGTGGTCAGCAAAAAAAGCCACATAACGTAACATGCATTTTGACGGAACCGTAAGTCACGTGACTAACTTCCGTCACGATAGGGAAGAGATTGGCTGAAATTTGAAAATTAAAGGGGCAAAGTGGTACAATTATTAGTTCAGGGGGCAAACTGGCTAACATTTCCAAAGTTCAGGGGGCAAAAAGGCTATTTAGTCATAAAAGTATTGTATACTATTTACTTATTACAAATTATGTATGTATATATTTAATTATTTTTTGGGTTAAAGTATATATTTAATTATTAAAAAAACACATCTTATATTAGCTACTTGCAAATTTCATTATTTATTAATTATTTATGAAAAATATTTTATTGTGTTATTTGATGTTAATTAATAATATAGTAATATTTTCTAATAATGATACGTACAGTTACTTGTTTACTATAAATAAGTTACTAAAATTAATATAATTATAAAATTAAAGAAAGGATACTTTTAGACTTTCATATAAATTATGGGGGCAAAAATGGGCTAATAACGTTGTAATAATCACAATGCCCAAAAAGCTCAAAAAACAAGCTTTTGAAAATTATGGTTTTCAGCGGTGAAAACTTATCCACGTAGGAAACCACACCTCATGTTGGTTTGCACAAAAAGCCACGATGAGGGCTTTTAGCCCGTTTAGGCCCTCCAAACACGGTAAAAGCCCTCCCAAATATAGCCTTAGTCTCGAAGTCTAAAATACAAAATACTGAGAGATGATTCCATGATTGGATCCGTGTGAATTATCACGTAATTTTTTTCTTTTTGAGATAGAATTATCACGTAATTGGGTATATGACACAACTACAACCATTTATCTATTCAAAAACTTAATCATAATTAATACATTTACATTTTTTTTGCTTCCTCACTCTCTTTTTTTTTCTTTTTTTTTATTATCTTGTCTTGACTCTTGAATTATAGTAGACTCACAAATTCTTAGTCCCCTCCCAAAAACATAAGAAAAGTGAAGATTAAATGTCTAACTCAATTAATGATATTTCTCCAAAGAAAATTAATAAGAGACCATCCTAATCCTTTTAGGATTTACGAAAAAGCCTTTTTACTTAGTCCTAAGCCCAATCCATCCTTGTAAATTGTAACGAAGTTTCTTGTAATTTAATTTGAGGAAAATCAAATATTGGTTTTGTGGGAAAAAAAAAAAGAAAAAATTATAATCGAGTCTGACAGCCTTTAGGTCAAGTACAAAATTGAGGCCAACAACCTCTAGGATGATTTTCAATTGAGGCCGACTGCCTCTAAGGCAAATTGCAATTGAGGCTGATGACCTCAAGTATAAAAATTGATGGAGGCCAACAGCCTCCTAAGTAGTCAAAATTTGTTAAGGCCGCCAACCTCTAGGTCAAGTACGAAATTGAGGCCGATGACCTCAAGCATAAAAATTGATGGAGGCCGACAGCCTCCCAAGGTGCAAGTTCAATTGAGGCCGACAGCGTCAAAGGTGAAATTAGGGTTGAGGTCGACGGCTTCAAAAGCAATTTGATGCAATTGAGGCTGACAGCCTCCCCAAAGCAAAGAATAGGTGAAGCTATTTGCCTCCATGAAGCTCTTCTTAGCCGATCTCGGAAAGATAATCTTCAAATTTAAATGAAGATAATTCAAACTGTGTCGTGCTATGTGAGAAATGAATCAAGTATTCAAAGCACAATATCATGATTGCCATTGATTAAGGCCGACCAAGATCCATATGTTAAGTAATTGAGTTTGGCGATCATGCCTTGATGTGCGGAAGACTAATCAGCAATGTCAGACAAAATCAATTTAAGATTGATGATTGGAGACAATATCAATTTAAGATTAATGATTGATGATTGAAGATTGACAGCGTAATTGACATCTTGGACGATCAATGTGAATATCCCTTAATTCGTGGATCTAGACATACGACATGTATATAAAATGAGGAAGCTTCAAGGTGATAAACACACATCAACACACCCAAACTCTACCCAACGCAAGATAAGCTCTTCAGCTTTCAGTCTTAACCTTGTCTACCTTACTTGTTTACCAGACTTTTGTCTTGTTACCAGATCTCAACTGCTTTTCACTGAGACATCTTTACTGGATCTCCATCCTCCAGTTCTCACAGCTCCAGCCTTCAAATGGGGTCCATAACCCTTATTACCTTCTCCCAACTCTGCATTTTTACAAGTTTTACTAACATGCCCCAACAATCCACAATAAAAACAAAAATCTGCCAGCTTTTCATATTTAACAATGGCCCAAATTTTATCCTTGTTCTTTCTTGGTACCCAAAAACCTCCAACCAAAGGTTTCTCCACATCAATGCCCACTCCAATCCTTAGAAACCTTTGACATATCCCACCACTTGTGACAGGTTATTCAACCTTCTTAACTACACCCAATTTACTACCAATAATCTGGCCATTCTTAACAGTAATCATCTCTATCGACAATTTATGCACCTATATCCAGAAATCAGTCAATATAAACTCCAAATCATCAATCGTTCCTCCTTCAATCAATCTTTTCAAAACCATAACCAAACCCATAATATTCCATGGTCCTTCATTTAAAGCTTTGTCTCTACAAGCAGCAGATCTAAAGGAAATCGAATAAAGATTCTCACCAAATTCCCTTATACATGGGGCAACTTCCTCAGACCAGATCCCACTCAAAATACCAATGATACCACGCCTATTCAAGATTTGATCTGTACAGCTCTTGCCAATAACCATGAATTTAGACAGAGTAAACTTTTGTTCATCCCCTTCATCCAATGAGATCTCCATTTCGTCAAACTTAAACGATATAACAACACCAGCAATACAACACAACCAGAAAATAACAGAGAATGGTACCGATTTCTTATACTTTAATCGAAAGGACAAACAGTAGTAAGGCAAACAAGGCACAGAAGCAAAGACAGAGGCAGCAAGAAAATACCTAAGTTAACTATCAAAAACCTAATCGGAAATCTCTAAATCTATCAAAGAAGACTTGATCAAGCTCTAGACAAACGAACAAAGCACAAAAAAGAAAACAAGAAAATCAAAAAAGAAGAAAGCACCTGCCTCAGCGTCGCAATCTACAAAAAAAATGTAGAAATCTGGCCGATCTACCACCACACAACTCCGAATCAAGAGAATAGTCAATGGAAATTTGGTCGACTATGGTTGACACAAAAGAAGACAAAAATTGATTCCTTGAACCCTAAGAATTGAGACGTGCTCAGAGAAAACTCAAAGAAGTCGATTAACCGTCTCAGAGAAAACGAGTAACTGTCACAACGCGTAGAAGAGCACGTGTAAGTCCGCTTATCTTTTTAAGTTAGTTCACCTACTTACCAACCCAAAAAATTTCATGGCTTTAGTAATTATAATTCCAACTAAAAATGCTAACAACTAACAGGCCAAGCTTAATCAAACAACAAATTCACAACGAAAATTAAGAGTAATTCCCATTTCACTAAGAAAAAAAATTCAAATTTATAAATAAAATAACACAAATCATTTCATTGCCAAACATATATAGACAGTATATCAACCTACAAAAAAGCACATTAATTATAGAAAAAAGGAATCAAATTTACAAACAACAGATTACAACAAGTGCTCATTTAGGCAAATTTCAATTTATAAAAAATAACAAAATGGGGGATTTTTGATCTGACCGTTAGGCCAACATCACCGCTTGCTATCTGTCGCAACGTCCGGGTCCGGGGTACGAACCCTACCGTTTAACGACTTAAAAGAACTAAAAACTAACAGGGAGTCGCCACTAATCTTTTTTGACCTAGGTGTGATTAGCCACCTATCAGATTATTAAGCCTAATGTTAACCTAAGTTTGGCGAAGGTAACACTAAACCTAATAAACGGTCTTCTAACCAGAGTCCTAAGGGTTCGGGAGTCGGGTACGCGTGGGGAAGGATTAGCACCCTCACGACGCCCGTCAAAAGACGGCACTGACTAGTTTAGACTTAATTATGGGTTTCTATTATTGGTCGCTACTATATTTTCATGCTTTTAAACTCTCTCCCTTTTTTTCTTTCTTAAAACTGACTTTTCTTCTTTTATTCATTTTCCTTGTTTGACTATCATTCTTTACCTTTTTCATACTTTGCTCACCTTTTACTGAATTACTGATTGGCATCACTATTTTATTGATTATATTTTACTTTGTACTGATTACTATTTTACTCTTTCAGATACCTTTTTACTTTTTACTGATTACCATTTTACTCTTTATTTTTTACTGATTGCCTTTTTGCTTTTTACTGATTACCTTTTTACTTCTTGCTGATTAGCCTTTTACTCTTTACTGATCACCTTTTTACTCTTACTGATTTCCTTTTACTTCTTACTTATTACATTTTTTACTCTTACTGATTATTATTTACTTTTTACTGACTACTATTTTACTCTTATTGATTACCTTCTTACTTTTTACTGATTACTATTTTACTCTTTACTAATTTACCATT
>AWWV01009352.1:0-24329 GCA_001974805.1 Corchorus capsularis | reverse complement strand
CTCGTAATAATCTTTTAATTTCCTTCACCTTGTAAAAATCTTTTTTTTTTAAATGGAGGAGAGGCCCAAAAATCATAGTTTAGGGAATAAATGAATTAATGAACACTTTTCAATTGATTTTAGGGTTGGTTATTGGTTTGTGAATAATGATAATATATAATAATTATTTAGTTAAATATATATAGATTTGGTCATTGGTTTATTGGTCTGAATTATGAAAAACATATATTATCTAATTAAGAAGAATGTTAGCTAATAAGTAATAGTTTCTTGTTTAATTTAAATTTATATATTGATTTTCAATAATGCATATAGCTAGGTTCAAATAATTTGGTGGTTTAAGGAAAAACCAGCTCATTTCCAATTGTTTGACTTTTCTCTTACTTTCTATACGTAATTATCTACTATAATAATAATGTTTTTTTTTTATAGAAATATTGGTTCCAGTTAAGTTCTATTTTAACAACTATTGCATCCAAAACATGTAATATGTATATATATAGATAAACATGTTGATGAAAGTGGTTGAAAGACATTATAATATTGGAGTAGCAAAATATATGCTCTCATTATTCACTATACATTCTTTCTATAACTATTTTTTACATTAATATTGCTATCTTCTCATAAAAATGAAAGGAAATTTATTTAATTCAATAACTATTTTTGAGTCTCAATTCTCAAAAAGATATCCATATCACTATATCATGGAGAAGACTATTTTGTTTGACTAAATTCTCTAATTTGGTCTCCTTTGGGTTGGATGGTTTTAGCTATAGATTAGATTTGATAGACAAAAAGGAAGATTATATAATATTGCTAATTAAGATAAGATGAATGATATTGACTGTTATAATCATCATCATGGATATCATGCAATGCAACCACACAAATTTTGTTCATGTGGGTTTGGCAGCTGATATGAAATGAAAGGCATATAAAGGATAGGGGAACTGGGGAAGGGGAGAGGGAGGGGGGTCTTTTTAAAGCTTTATTTATATATATTATGGGTTTGGCAGGAAGACCTTTCATTGTCAATTTGTCACTAGGAAAAAAGAAGGAACAAAAAAGCAAAAGATCACAATCTAGCTATATGCAACTCATCAATATCTCCACTATAAATAAATCCACCATTGATTTCACCTTCTTTTTCTCAAACCCTCGGGACGGGAGGCCCCGAATGGCCAATGACAGGGGAAAAAGGGACTCGGAGCAGTCAACAATGGCTTCTCACCACGTGTTCTCTTCTCTTCGTGTGAAGTAAAACACTTCGAAACATTTTTAGCCTTTGGTTGTGCATTGAACCATCATTATTATATATATTATGAAAGGAAATTTTCTTTTACTAGAAATGGAATGGATTATGACTTTTGGTCACTATAAACATTTCTCTCTTGAAGAAATTATATACTCCTATAAATTATTATTCAGTCAAAAAGAGAAAGCAAATAAGCCTTGAAAATGAAATTTTAGGTCCCTGTTTTTTGGGCTTTTTTTTTGTTCTTTGATGGTGGTTGAAACTTGAAATTGTTTGTTGTCCCTCTCGTCTGATAGATATGCTCTGGTCAAACACACAGATTTTCATAATTTCAAAGATTTTAGTCAGTTTACTAACTTTTATCCTCTTCACGTTTCTGGGCCAATTGTTTGCCTTCTATTTGCTTCTTGGATATCATATTTAGTGGGTTTATCTGACAAGCACCAAGGATTAAACAGTAGCAGAGTGCATAAAAATATGCTTTTGCTAGCAAAAGAGAATAAAAGATATCCTTCCCATTATTAATTTAACACAAAACAAAAAGGGTCCAAGATTCGTTTTACACGACAGACCTGCAAACCACAACAAAATCTTGACTTCCAGCTATTTACAGTGCAGGCTGAAGGTAAAAAGCTCAGAGTGGAAAAGGTATACAATACTTATTTTGTTATACAAGCAACTGATTTTCAAAATTACAAGCCATATGGATGCTACAAGCTAAGCGAAATAATCACCTAGATTAAACATTTTCCAACCAACTTCTTTACATACAGCCTTATGTGATTGCAACATGGCGCATCTAACTTCATAGACTTGCGAGGAGATCTGTTGCAAAAAAAATGGATTGCTAACTTTACATCAGTCATGAATAAATTCTTCTCATATAGGCATTGTCACAACTGAGGCTCTTTGATCAGTTGTTTCCTCCTCGAACCCATCGTGCTGAACCAGTCTTAGCTAAGCCAGAATAGTAGTCGCCTACATTTGCAACAAATAGTGGATCTCTATCTTCAACTTTTAACTCGTTATTGTCACCACCAGTGGTATTTCCCTGTTCTGTCTTCTCCAACTCTTTTGTTAAATCTTCCATGCTCTTCTTCAAACTAGATCTGCTCACCTGTCCATCTCCCGTTGAGATGCCAACCATTGTAATCTTTGGAAGAAAGGGGTTAGCTTGAAAATTTTGGTTTTTGCATTCCTGTGATGGGCTTTCCTTTCTGAGAGATCAAAATTAGATCAGTGTAAAAGGCAGGGATGAATTGATAGTGACTATATGAATAATCAAATATTGTGGTACCTAGTATCTGATCTCTGTTTAGCTTTCTCTTCTTGTTTCAACCTTGGATGAGTAAACCAATCTCCAAAAGGAAATCGGAAATCTTGTCTCCTCTGTCCATTGTTAGATTTTACATCATCAACTAAGTTGAGTTCCGAAGTGTTGCTATCTGTATCAGGGGTGGAAAGGCATGCGGCTAATTCTGAGGCTCTACGGAAAGAGGCAGCACTCCTGAAATTGTGTAATTTGCAGAACAAGAAAAGCAAAAAATTAAGACCTGGCTCCACTGCATTTACATTTTATTCAGCCCCCTCCTTTCCAACACACACAAGAGAGAGATGAGAGTAAAAGGATTGACTGCATAACTCTTACGTACTTAAAAGGATAAATTTGCAAATCAATCCCCACATCCATACACAGTACAGTACATAAACATCTATATTTTCTCTTTTTCTTCCTAGAAAAGAAAATGTAAGACTGGTTTCCAAATTTCAGAATTGCTCAGTACAGGAAAAACTGCAAAAAGGTGCAATGTAACGTAAAAAAGCCAACTTTTATTTCACCATTCAGAAAACCTCAAGAGAGTAAATTGATTGGTAAATTTCACAACTTAATATACATTCTATTTTTAATGAAAATTTGTTGGTTGTCAAGGAGTTAATTCAAGCATAAATAACTATGTTATGTTTGACATCAGTTATGGTGTGAGAAGTGAAAATAGCAAAGGGATTACCTTCTCTCAAATGAATCAACCATATAAGGAAATTTTGGTTGAATGCCTGTGGCTTTCCGTAACCACCTATTACCCAGGAGTACTTTGTCAACAGCATAGAGAAGCTGAATCTCTGCAGCCTTTGAAATGACACTCAAAGGTATGGCAGGATGACCGATCTCATCCAAAACTTCTTGAACCTGTGAAATGACACCACATTCATTAAAGATATAAAAGCCCCACCTTTTTTGGTGATAAAAAAAAAGCCCCACTTTACCATATAAAAAAAAGAGCATCCAACAAGTTTCATTATCTCACTGATCTTACAAGTTTCTTAAAATTCATAAAACCTAAATTACTGCATAATTCCCACATCCTATTTGCTTCGATCACTTCTATATAACTTCAATATAATGCAAAACTTAGAACTAAATTTGTACCTCTGGAGGTTCCCACATGCTATCTCCCATTTCTTCAATCACTTCAGCTGCCAAGTTATCATCAATCACATCTCGTCGGCGTTGCATGTGCCGAGTTTGAATTAAAGCATGGAAATGCTGATCAACAGATTCTTCAAGAATATTATCCAGCATGTTTTTATCAAAGAAGTATGGAGTATACCTGATGGAAGACAGTAACTTCACAAGCATCAGATACACCGACACAAGCTTAAAATGTTTCATTTTCCTAAAATTTTAGGTTGGCGGCAACTCTATTCAATAAAAATATTATAAACTATTAATACAAGGGAGAACTGCAGTACTAACCACTTTATCCCATCTGTAGTAGCTATTGCAATATCCAAGTTTTGAGCACCAAAAACAGGCACCCCATCAACCTTTCTCCTATCACCACTTTGTGGGATTGCCTTTAGAAGCTTGTTGGCTGCCTTTACCTGTGCCAGGAGTAAGTCCTTTCTTCCTTAAGAAAATATCAACATACTGTAAAAACTAACTGGTACTAATAATTGTTCTTATTTTCAGATATTACATGCTGACGAATTGATAGTACCTGTTTCTCATTTGGAACAAACTGAAATAAGTGAGGCTTTTCCTGCACACAGCATCAAAAATAAATGTTAATACTTGACTCTGTTGAACAACACCATAAATAGCAAATTCACAAAGTAGAAATTTTCATAAGTAGATGCATCACAAAATGCAAAGTAATACATTTTGTGATATTTCCATATAGAGAGAAGTCAAACCAACCAACCAATGCATATTCAAACAATTCAGGTTGACTAGTATTATACTCCCTCACAACACTTCACAAAGGGCAAAATCTTAATCGATTTTTCAACAAGGTCATTCATTCACCAGGAAATTCTTATTTTACTAGCATCAACGTTTAAGCTTTCTATAACAAGGTACACCATAAAAAATCTGATCAATTATAATTCTTGTATTCATCAATAGGCTGTAAAGAAGGCTACAGAATGCCATCTACGTTCTCTAATGTCTCCAAGCATGTTAAATTGACTAACAAGTGGAACAAAGATGATATTAAATACCCAGACATGCAAGAAGCTGTGAAGGATTGCTGCCGTTATTGTAGTTGTGTAGCAACCTAGCAAAATTCACATGCAATAGACATGAAGGGGCTTGGTTGAGAAGTAGTTTAGATTTACCTTGAAATGCTCATATGCCAAATCAAGACGACAAGCGCCCACCACCCCGCTGGGAATATTCAAGTGTTTGACATATGTAACTAAAACACAGAATAAATGATGTTATAATACTTGCAAGTTAAGAAGCTTGACCAAGCTGATTAACGACACCTTTGCATGCCATCAAAAAAAGGAGAAAATCATACCTGCATCACCTAAATCCATGAAAAAACGAAAAACAGGCCCATTCCTCTCACTCTTAGTAATGTTTGCGAATATCTTCTTAAGCCACTCCGGTGTTCTAAACAACAATAGAGATAAAACACTTATGTAAAACAGAACCAATTTTTTATAGGCAATTATTTACTTAATAAAGACTTAAAATTTACAGCATAATAACATCTCAAATTTAATTCATTCATAAGAGGAACCAATCTATTATAGGCATTTACTTAATAAAGACTTCAAATTTACAGGATAATAACATCCCAAATTCAATTCATTCATAAGAGGATAAATTCATTGAGCTGAAACAAAGGTACTATTTTCAAGAGAATTTGTGAAATTCTATTCATTTCAAAGCTAAAACGATAATAACAGTGATAATAAAACAGATTAATTAGAGAGTAAAGACCTCTTAGAAATGAAGGGAATATCGAAATGAGTTGAAACGGCCATAAGACCAGTCCCTGAAAGATCGCACATGCTAAAGACTTGGCCCACGAAGGCGGGGCCACCACCCTTGCCACCGGAAGTGAGTCCCGCAATCCTGACCGTTGATGGGAAGCCTGAGCTTGACTCGGCCGAAGAAACGCCCTTGATGGCGGATTTGGAAGAGATGGAGTCGGGCTGAGTTGACTCGAACGGCGAGGGAGTGAGGTGGAGGGGAGAGTCAGCGAAAAGGAAAGGAGTGGATATTTTGGAAGGCGGAAGGAACGGTGTCGGTTTGGGAGAAGGGAGTATAGGGAAGATAGACGCGGTGGCAGTGTGGAGGAAGTTGGTAAGGCTGCGGTGGAGTTGGTGGTGCGGGAGGTCGGCTGGGGACGCCATGCGTTTGTCTCGCTTCTGTTTGTCGATTGGCTTTGGCTCGGTGGTTCAAAGACATAGAGATAAAAAGAAAGTGCCTTTGAGAGTGAATGCCAAATGGATATTTACGTTGGGAACTTCAAACTTCAAAAGTTTTACTTAGATTTTTTTTTAAATTTTGGAAAAGATTCAAAATAAAATAAAAAATCTAAAGAAAGTTCTTCAAAATAAAATCTTCATCTATAGAAATTAAAAAAAAAATCTTTCATTAATTCTTTTTCCTTCTTTTTGTTTCGCAAAATGTAATTACCCTTCTTTTTTGCTAGAAAAAAAATGTAATTACCCTTTAGTACTGTCTAGTTTTATGAAATTAAAATTATTATTAGTATATATTTAGTAGTAATTTTTTTAAAAAAAGGAATTTTCTAATTTTGTTTTTCATATTATTAAATTAAATAAAAATTTCCTGATAATGAATTTTTTATGTTTCCGCCCCTAATTATTTATTTACTTTTTGCCAGTCCCTAATGATTTATATTTATTTATATATATATTTTTGGTGAAAATATTTATATATGAAAAACAAGTATCCTAAAAAAAAAGTATATGAAAAATAAGTACATTTACTAACGAGTATAGTAACTACAAATTTACAATCTACAACAAAATATATATAAAGTACCTACACTAGGGTAAGATAATGACAATTACAACTTCAGATGATAACTCATCTCAAAGGCTAAAATGGGAAAACCACACCAAAACCCTGCTGTTACGTTTTCGGATCTAAAATTCTACACTTATATTACAAAACCCAAGACGGAGGGGCTTTCTTTCTCTCACAAATTTCTTTTCATTTTTTTATTTACTCAGATTGGCGCCATAGTACCCAAAGTCGTCTCTGAAGCAGATCGCGATCTGAATTTTCTTTTTCTCAGGTTACTGCAATTTCCTTTTTCCCCTTCCATTTTCTTTTCAATTTTATGCAAATATGTTCAACTCTGCGTTTTTTTTTTAAAATTTCTAATAACCATACCCATGAGTGATCAATCGCGGCCAGATTTTTATCTGAACTGTAGCTAAATGTTCTCAATTTATTGTTCGAATTTCAGATATAGGTTTCTTGTTGTTTTACTGTTTTTAATTGCAATTAATTTGTTTTAATTGCTGCTGGTGGAGTTTGGCGTGCCAAACAGTTTTAATCCTCCTTTGGCCTTTTCTTTTACCTACCATTTTTATCCGTTGATAATTATCAATTAGGGGTTTTTAGTTCTCCCCAATAATACTATGACAACTTAGCCAGATTTTATTAGATTGATGGCTTAGGACTGTAGATTCTGCTAGAGTTGCTTGTTTGACTTGTGTGATAACTGATAAAAATTTGTTTAAAGTAGAAGGTCGCCATGGCTGCTTCAGAAGAGAATAGCGCGTTGTTTCCTATATTCATTTTGACAATAATGGCACTGCCTTTAGTGCCTTATACGATCCTGAAGTTGTGCCGGGCAGCATCCACAAAAACAAAGGTCATTCATTGCCAGTGTGCAGAATGCTCTCGTTCAGGGAAGTACCGCAAATCCATTTTTAAGCGGGTAAGTAATATAGTTTCCCCTTTTAAATCATTCTTCAATTTTCAATTTATGAGGAGTTTTGGTACTTTATTGCCATTGAGTTATGTGTTTATATCTGGAAAATATGATTTTGGTCTTGCAGATCTCAAACTTCTCAACGTGTAGTAACTTGACCTTGGTGCTACTCTGGATCGTCATGATATTCCTGGTTTATTACATTAAAAGCATGAGCCAGGAGGTAAATACATCTATTTAGAATATGAATGATATAAGAGATTCTTTTACTGTTGTCCCATGTTCTTGTTGATAGAATTAGGGCCGTTTTCTGGTGCTACTTTCATCTTTCAGTTTAAGTTCTCGTGATGCCTCTATGTTCTAGATACCTAAGTGAAGTGCTCTGTTCCTTTGTTCAGATTAAAGTGTTTGAGCCTTTCAGTATTCTTGGATTGGATTCAGGAGCTTCAGATTCTGAAATAAGGAAGGCATATAGGAGACTTTCTATTCAATACCATCCAGATAAAAATCCTGATCCAGGTTGAAGGTGTTTTAATTATTCAATTTTATTAATTCTGATGTATAACCTGTAAATTAGCAAAATGTTAACAAGGTATTTGACTTACTGATAATTGCATATATCTTTATTTTTTCAGAGGCTCACAAGTATTTCGTTGAGTACATAGCTAAGGCTTATCAGGCTCTCACTGACCCTATATCCCGTGAAAATTATGAGAAATATGGTCATCCAGATGGAAGACAAGTAATTAATCTTTTATCTCTAGAACAATCGGCAACGTATTTTAATGCTAATAATTCTATGTTTAACACCCTAACTAATGCCTTATCATCTGGTTGCAGGGTTTTCAAATGGGCATTGCTCTTCCTCAGTTCCTTCTAGACATAGATGGGGCATCTGGTGGCATACTTTTACTCTGGATTGTTGGTATTTGTATTCTCTTGCCATTGGTGATAGCTGTTATATATCTTTCAAGATCATCAAAGTATACCGGGAACTATGTGATGCATCAAACCCTATCTACTTACTATTACTTCATGAAACCTTCATTGGCCCCAAGGTACTTGTCTCCTTCGAAGAAAATTTATGAATGCTAATTATTAATTCCAGCGTCGAATCAATTTGTATAAGATATACATGCGGTTCATCTATGGTGGTAAGTGGTAACTGAAAAGGCATGCAATTAATGTTATACATAAAGCAAGAGCTTCTTTTCTTTCCGAGAATTCCCTTTTTTGGGGTTGGTTAATTGTGGGCTATTGTAGGAGATAATAGGGTTCCTCCTCCATTTGTCATGTCTGGTATGTATGCACTTGCATCAATTACGCATTCGCATTCGCTTGTGCATGGATAATCGGGCCTTACCTTGATATCATGATGTTATTGGCATCGTCTTGGTTAAAAAGAAATGATGTCAAAGGATGCCAGCACTGAGATTACTTTTCCTCCAATCTAGGCTCTGTGGAATCTGATACTTGTAGTTTTTAACCTTTCTTGCTATCTTTGAATTAAAATTTTTTATTCCCTCATTGCATGGATTTCTGGAGTTGTTTGTATTATTTTGGTGCAAATTAATTTGATTTCTTTGTTATTCTCATCCTGTACCCTGGTTTTACAGCAAAGTTATGGAAGTCTTCACTAAGGCTGCTGAATATATGGAAATTCCAGTTCGTAGGACTGACGATGAACCTCTTCAGAAGTTGTTTATGTCAGTAAGGAGTGAGTTAAATCTGGACCTTAAGAACATTAAGCAAGAGCAAGCTAAATTTTGGAAGCAGCATCCAGCTATAGTAAAGGTAAATTGTGCACTGAGGTTTATATGTATTGACAGATTAGTATAATTTTTCTGATTCCAGCTGGAGTTCCTTATGATTGCTTTTGTGTATTTTTTTATCCAGACAGAGTTGTTGATTCAGGCACAATTAACTCGTGAATCAGCTTCCTTATCTCCAGCTTTGCTTGGTGATTTCAGGCGCATGTTGGAACTTGCACCTCGGCTCCTTGAAGAGTTACTGAAGGTCACATCTGCACCTATCTATCATCTTTTTAGTAGACTTTTAAGACTGGTCTTCATACCATTTCAAACCATATACTTTAGGATTTTCTTGCCAACCTTGACACTATGTTTGGATTTAGATGAGTAAAGGGAAAGGGGAGGAAAGGTAGGGAGGGTGAAGTAAAAGAAATGAAGTGATGATCATTTTCTTGTTTGGATAGTTAAAAATTAGCAAAGGAAAGGAAAGGGAGGGAATAAATTTATAATTACATACATAACCTTTTTTCTGTTTTTAAATTGAAGTTAAGATAAGGATAAAATAATAATTTCAAAAATAAAATAGTTTTAATTCTTTCCTTTCCCTCCACAAACCCCCAATTTGGGAGGATTGTAAAATTGAAGATAGGATGGAAATGGAGGGATACTCATTTCCTTACCTTTCCTTCCATTTAATTTAAAAAATTTATCCAAACAAGGGAAGGGTTCCCACTTCCTTTCCTTCCCCTCCCCTCCCCAGCCCCCAATCCAAACATAGTGTAAGGGAAGACATAAAGAAGCCATTTGCCATTCATGCTTCATCTAACTAATATGTCTTGCCAAACCCCTCTTTAGGGGCGGGAATTATGCAAATATATTGAGATTTCCTTAGTACTTCAGAGTAAGAAAATGTGAGATACTTACTAGTTTGTCTCACGTTACCCACCCTCTGTTTGGTTAAATAATAATTTGAATTACCGAGTGGACAACATGATCGAATCAAATCACAAGAAAATGTATAAGAAGCAAAATGAAAAAATGTTGAAAAATTTAGTGCTGCAAGCAATCGAATTAGAGATTTTCTGTGAAAGTTAGAAATGGACATGTTTATTCATGGGGGATACCTGTAAGTTCCACGTTGTCATGCTTTGGCTGCTAAGTCATTTTGTTCTAACATGAGCCCTTTTCCCTGTCAAGAGAGCTCTCAAAAACATTTTTCCGTTTGTAATTTGTGAATCTTTATCCTCTTTTGCAGATGGCGGTTGTACCACGAACTGCCCTGGGTCACGGATGGCTGAGGCCAGCAATAGGAGTTGTTGAGCTTTCTCAATGTATTATTCAGGTGCTAATTTGCTTAAATTGGCTACTTTCAAGTATTTTCATATCTATGTTTTTGATTCATGCATAAGTGGTTATCCATGGATTATTATTTATTAAAGTTACTCTACATATAAATCAAAACTATTTTTGAAATTTACTGATGGTCCATGTTCTGCCTTTTACCATCTTCTTTAGTTATGAATGTTAGATGCTGCAAGTATCCTGTGTTTAGTCCATATTAATGCTTGGTTTTGTTTATCCTTATTGATCTAATTCAGGCTGTTCCACTCAGTGCAAGAAAGACAAGTGGAGGATTTGCTGAAGGCATTGCACCTTTCTTGCAGCTGCCACATTTTAGTGAGGCTGTTATCAAAAAGATAGCACGCAAGGTAAGTGACAAAATGTTAGCAAGAATCAAACTGTTTAATACTTCTCCTCTAGCTGTCAATTAAGGGAGCGAAATCTCCATGGTGGTCTACATAGGAAATGTAATTAAAGAGTTTCCGTGCAGTCTTGTATTTTATGGTTGTGCTATTAAATACATGTTGGGCTTTAGTGGATTTAGCCCAAACTCTTGATAAAATCTCCTAAATCCAACAAATTGGCTCTTATATAGCATTATTATATCACCAATTTCGTTAAAGGAGCTAGATTTTCATGATTGTCTTTTTAGGAAATATAACTCTTGTTTTGAGCTATTCAAGACATGCTGGACTTGGATGGATATAACCCAAGATTGTGGTAAAACTGTCTGAATCTAACAAGTTGAGCTCTTGATATGGCGATTCTTAATTTCATTTACAGCACTAGGAGAAAAATTCTTACTTGTTTTGTAAAACTTAGATACTTACGAAAAACCAAACTGCTTGGCCCATTTAAACAGCTTTTGACTAGTAAGATTCTTCACATCTTATTAATATGGAGTGCGACTGAATTTTCTAATTGTTTCCTTAATTAGACTATACCAGGGAATGATGGGGGGGAAAAAAAGACTATACCAGGGAATATTTTGAACCTGTTAGAGGGATTCTTAGGTTTTCTTTTTCTTATCCTCAAAACTACTGTTTTTAGCTATTCCCCTTTGATCTCATGGTTTTTCTTGATTTTTTCTATTACAGAAGGTGAGAACGTTTCAAGACCTTCGAGACATGACTGTGGAGGATCGTGCTGAACTTCTAACTCAAGCAGCTGGATTTTCTTCTGCAGAAGTACAGGATGTTGAGATGGTATTGGAAATGATGCCTTCCTTAACCATTGAAGTTACATGTGAGACTGAGGGTGAAGAGGGCATACAAGAGGGTGACATAGTAACAGTTCAAGCTTGGATAACACTGAAGCGCGATAATGGCCTGATTGGCGCTCTTCCTCATGCCCCCAATTTCCCATTTCACAAGGAAGAAAATTTCTGGTTCTTACTTGCGGATGCTGTTTCAAACAATGTGTGGTTTTCCCAAAAGGTGAGCTTCATGGATGAAGCTACATCCATAACTGCTGCCTCGAAAACAATCCAGGAGATGATGGAGGTTTCAGGAGCAAGTGTGAAGGAGACAAATGAAGAAGTAAAAAAGGCTGTGGAGAAGGTCCGAGGTGGCTCCAGATTGGTGATGGGCAAATTCCCAGCCCCAACGGAAGGAAATTATAACTTGACCTGTTATTGTTTGTGTGACTCCTGGATAGGATGTGATAAAAAGACAAATTTGAAGGTTAAAATTCTCAAAAGAACACGGGCTGGCACTCGTGGTGGTCATGTAACAGAAGAAGGACCTATTGTGGAGGATGGAGTTGAAGAGGATGAGGAGAATGAAGAGGAAGAATATGATGAGGATTACGAGAGTGAGTACAGTGAAGACGAGGAAGATGAGAAGGATACAAAAAAGAAGGGCCCTGCGGCTAATGGCAAGGTGCATAAGAAAGGCGGCTCAAGTTCTGAAGGTTCAGGCTCAGATGAGGAATGAAACAAATAATTCCATTTACCATTTATATTAGAATAAGCCCCTTTTTACATTTTTCTTTTTTTTATTTTTTATTTAAAAGTGGTGAACAACTTAACGACCATTAGAAGGATAGATACAGCATTTGCTCTTTAATTGGCAGAGATTCATAGTTTTGATACAACAGATGTATAAGTTAACCCATTTCAGCATGTTGGGTTTTATGTTCAATTTCAAGTGGCTAGCATGGTACTTTTTACATGCCTTTTTTTGTCCCCCTTTTTTTTAACGAGATTTTACATGCCTAATTCCTGTCTGTTTTATTTCTACCTGTTCACCCCGCATTAAGGTTGAATCCATATTAAATAGCAATGGTATTCAGATTCTTCCCCATTCTTCTGCCACAAAATAATGCAGCATATTCACCGTCTATATCTGGCTCATCTTCCTCTCATTAGCTTCTAGAAGCAAGGAAGACTAAAGATGATGATATTAGAGATTTCAAAATGGAAGAGGTCTCAAAAGAAGACATGGAAGGATAGAAAGAGATGAACAAGAACTTGGATGACAACTGATGAAACCCTTATTATCATCAGCTATTTCCTCTTTAGCTTGCCTCCTATTACACTATGGCCGCCAAATCTTTGAAGCAAAACATTAGTCATTACAATAATCTGTAACTCATCCTCTCATTCGCTTCAATTTTGATATTACAAAAGATGTATCCGTACCAACCATAAATTAAGTTACAACCTTTTTATCATGTATTGATAATCAACATGTCATGTTTTTTCAGCTGTTCAGATGAGAAGAAGAAGAAACAATTCCCACCACCCCACAGCTTACGCATTTTTCATTAAGCCTAGCCCTAAACTAGCTGGGTACAAGTGGCAAAGTGCCGAGATAATATAACAGGACATGAAGAAGGGATTTTGCGTTCTTCTTATACAGTCTTTCTTCCATGCCTCCTAAAATTGAATGTTTTGCATCTCACTATCACGGCCATAAGTTGTGCTAGATGTAAAGACTAATATCAATCAAGAAGATATATTAGTTTCAGTAGCTAATGGATTTGAACTTGCATCAGATTCCTCATGCAATACATTCAAACTCTTGTTAGATTCCTTATCCTCAGTGACACCTTCAGTGATTTCATCAAATTCCTGTAGCTGCTTTACTTGAACTTTAACACGCTTGCCTTTGATGTATCGATATTCCCATTTTGGTGGTGGATATTTCTTGTTGAGTTTGTCATACTTGTCCAACATGCCTAACTTTTGGAAGACTTTTCCAACCATTTTAACAACTGAAATACCTGGTTTCACACCAAGCTCTTCCATGTCAGCAAATACCTACAATAGTACCACTGAGTTACATTAGTAGGATGTAGGAAGTTCAGAGCACACGTTAAACTATGGAAAGATCCATAACATCTTTGAAAGACCAAAAATTTACAAAAATATTCAGTAATTGCAGATTATAAATGTACAATTCCTTAAGACCTAGAAACAAAATATAACTGTTCATCTTTTAGGTCAACTGAAGATTTAAACAAAGGAAAATAACTTGATGTGCTGCTCTGTAGAGTCTGTACCCATATCAACAAAGAAGTGCACCAGAAAGAATTACTGGACTAAAGGGGTTTCTACGCTAAGGTGTTCTGACACCACACCACTTGATGTAATTCTATGATTGTGCTACATTGCATCATTACTATAAATCGGACTTAAAAAGGGAATTAGATGCAGTAAATTGGTTACTCAGAATTGAGGAGAAGAGAAATGCTTAAAATATACATCCAGTTTATGATGAAGGACACCATTGATATAAGAGTCATCACTGAGAAGAAGTTACAATACCTCAAACATCTTCTCGTTCATTTCCCTGTGATAGTATATAGAAATCATTTTATCAAAGAAAAGACGCGGAGTAGCTTCTAAATTATCAGAAAATATTTTTTGCCACAGCTCTTCAGCCTCATCAAGTCTCCCATCCTCTGCCAAAGCATTCAGTAAGGTGAAATAGGTTCCCATCGTTCTTCCTTGGCCTTTGCTTAACATCCACTTTATCACCTACAAACCCAAGTAAACTTTTCTAGACTTAGCTCTATTTTATGTAGAAAGCCACCAAAAGGATAAAAATAAACAAACAAAAAAAAAAAAGAAGAAAGATGAACTCAATATGTGACAGATAGTTACCTGAATTATTCTCTTCCATTCTTGTTCATCCTGAAGGATCTTCAATGCTTTCTTCACCGTGATTAGAGGAAACTCTAGATCCCATGCAATGAAAGAGTCAAGGGCCCCATAAACTTCCTCCTTGACATTCGACAATTCTTTTACCTACATAAGTAAGCATGCATATAATATAACAGATCATTCTTATAACAAGACTGCTATGAATACTATAAAGAATCAAATTAAACCATATATTATTCCTTAACAAGTTCAATCTACCATGAAAATCAGCTTCATCTACCCATTTCAATCAAAGGGCAAACAAGAAATATGCTTGTTTTGTTAATAACTTAGAAGCAGTGAAAGTCGGGATATAAAATCCAGAAAAAAGAGAGCAAAGAAGAAGAGCTTACAGAATTAACAAGCTTTAATGATTTTGAAACAGTCCCAATTCTATTCCTTGTTTTCCATACCCGAGGGTATCTTGGTCTTGGACCTTTTGCACCGCATACCTAAAAAGAAAAAGAAAAATTATTGAGAAATGAGAATCAAGAATTCATCAAAAAGGCCAACACTTCCTATCATGAATTCTAAGTATTCAAATTTCATTCTTTTCCTTCTCTCTTTAGCGTTCAAAAGGAAAACTTTAAAACAATGCTCAAATTTCACTTGAAAACATACCACGGTATTCCATCGACTCCGAGTAATTTCAACTGATTCCAATCTTTTAGTAATAAGCGGCAGAGCATATCTACAGCAAAGCATCCTGACATTACGAACAAACCAGACCAAAGAAACAGCTTTTTATTACTTTTGAGAGCATTGTTTAGCACTAAGAAAGCAATTTTCTAAATGCTTAAACCTATCCACATTCCAGCATTTTCTCAGAAACCAAAGAGAGCGAAACTGATGGAAACTTACCGGTTTGAGAATTTAGACAACGAATTTCAATGTTTGAGACCCGAGAGATTGCTTCACTATGTGGAGTGTAGACTAGATTGATGTTTTTTTTTCCTTCTGATTTTCTCGTTGTCCAAGCAAGTAAAAACTGTAAAAAGAGGGAAGAGAGAAAAACAAAGAAGAAAAAGAGTCATACTCTGTTTCTCGGCTTGGGGTTTATTTGTCTTTTCACTATTTACATCCATTTATAATACTCCACGTGGATGGTTGTAGAATTTTAAAATCTCATTCGCCTCAGACGAACACCCCTTCTACCTCATCTTCTCACATTAGCTTCTTCGGAGAGAAAGAACGCTTGTGCATCACAAATATCTTCGCACTCATATCTCCGGAGAGAGAAAGCAACTAACCCAACTATATTTTTGTTTTCTTTTTCTTTTTTTCCCCTTATCTAAAAGAATAATGATGATGATGATTGATTCAGCCATGGCCGTCCGATTTCCGGCAGCTGCAAATTTCTGCTCCTCCTCCGCTTTGCTTCGTAATCCCCCCCTCCTACTTCTCTTTTCGAAAATCACGAATTTTAATGATGTTTTCAACTTTTCAGCTCTTAGAAAGCTAATTGAGTTACTGAAGTAGCTCAACTGAAACAAACCTTTCTATTCTATTAGAAAGGTTTAGCTTTTAGTATTGTTCAACTTTCTTGCATTTTCTCAGCGGCCAAGCAGAAACTCTAATTATTTTTTTTCATGTATGTTGTGCATGTGCTGGTCGAGTAGATTATCGTCCTTCTTGCTGCTCCGATGAGGTTACTAGTTGCCACTTCACCTCTCACCGTCTATTTCGCCGTGGCGGCTTCGACGTGGCTTGGTACTAAGTTTAATTCATACTTTCCTTAAGTTCTTGTTATCGATGTCAATAAGTAACTCAATATATCAATTACTTTTAGTAGTATTAGAAATTTCATTGCTTGCTGTGATTTTTAAAGATCTGTTCAAATAAGATTTTTTTAGTCCTTCAAAGAAAGGAAGTGGTAGAATGGCGCATTACTGTAAAAGTCACAATTTTGATCCTAAATGAGGAAGAAATTAATGTTTTCTGTTGTCTTCTACTTTTTCAATCTAAATCTTTCTTGCTTTGGCATTTGCATTGGTAATTGCATCTTCTAAATTCTTTCTGGAGATGAAGAAGAATAGATATGAATTTTAAAAGTCATATGCAGGAATAGGTTTCCAAGACTTAATAGTGGTTCACTTTCGAGAAGGGTTCTCATAAAGAATAAGGTTCGAGCAACAGCAGAGCATTTAGGTTCTGCATCAGATCCTATAAAGCCGAACGGAAAGAGGCATTACCATCCATTTGAGGAGATTGGTGAAGCAACATCTAAAAAAAGTGATGATGCTACACTTACAGCTGCGGAGAGAACTAGGACAATCATCGAGGTATATTGCATTAATTGTTGATCAACTTTCACAGGAATGGCTTATAAAGCAATATAATATGTTAGTCTATGCATTGAATGAAGAGGAGTTAGATGTCTAAAATTTGGTAGAGATACTCTTATGCTTTTGATCCTCTTTTCAGCCAGTTTGTGTCATTAATGTTGGCTGTAGTGTGTCATTTTCAGGTGAATAGTAAAGCAACGCTGATGTTTACTGGGGTGGTTGGTGATGAAGTTCATGAAAATATCATGTGGCCAGACTTGCCTTATGTAACTGATGAACATGGAAGTAAGTTGACTTGCTTATTTTTGTGATTTGGCTTAGTGGCCTCATTTATCAAATGGAAGTTGATGTGCTTTAATGCATTGCAGATGTATACTTTCAAGTGAAAAGTGATGAAGATATTTTGCAAAGTCTTACTGTGGAAGATAATTTTGTGGTATGTAACATTTTGAGTCCTCCATTTAGCTGCCTTTTTTCTTGAATGCTTACCCTGTTGTTGTAATGCAGCAAGTCCTTATAGGCTTTGACACTACAGAAATCATGAAGGAAATCGAGTTATCAGGTCCATCAGATATTGATTTTGGATTTGAGGAAATTGAAGATGAAGATAGTGATGTCGAAGATGAAGATGAGGATGATGATGACGATGATGATGCTGAAGGAGATTACGATGAGGTTTGACTTTTTACTTCTCCTTTCTCCTTTCTAACTTAATTTATGCATGAACTTATCTTTTCATGCATTGCTGTTTTTGCATTCATTCCATCTTACTATATATTTATTTACTTTTTTTATCGATTTATTTATTTGTAGGATTGGGTTGCTGCTCTTGAGGATGAAGATGATCAAGATGACTCTGATGGAACACTTGGGGACTGGGCAAAATTAGAGACTATGCGTTCCTCCCATCCAATGTATTTTGCCAAAAGGTTGACTGAGGTAAAAGACACTGTGTCTTTGATACTAAAGGCATATTACATGGAAACACTGCTAGGAAGATGACATAAGAGTAAAATCCATGGTCATGGCAATATAGAACTTGCATGTATTAGGTTTGAATTCAAGTAACTTAGCAATCACCCCATTGTAGCATCTCTATTTTACAACTAAATATCTGTTATCCATAATTAAGTGTTCCAATGGACGTTTTCCCAATAAATTGTCTTTATTTATGTTTTTTAGGTTGTTTCAGATGACCCTATAGACTGGATGGAGCAACCAACAGATGGTTTAGCTATTCAAGGCCTTCTAAGGCCTGCCTTCATTGAGGAACGTTCTGAAATTCAGAAGCATATGTCTACCAATCAGTCTCGTAGTTCTGATACAAATCAGGTTGAGAAAGTTGTGAAAGATAAAGTAGAAGATCTTGGCACAATTAATGGTCACAGAAATGAATTAGTATCATCAGGAGATGGTTCGACATCACAAGAATCAGAGAAAAATGAAATCTCAATAAATGGATCTTTGTTTTACAAGTTGGAGATGATTAAAATTCAGCTAGTAACAGCACACGGACATCAGGTTTGTAGAAGGCTTTCATGTTAACCAGTTTTCAGCCCTTTTCTCCTATAAATTTGGTTTGATTAACATGCAATATATACTTTTATATGTTTGAGATCCATCCAGAGTTATGGACTTGAATAGTGGGTGGTTTTGTTCTGAGCTACATAATAAAGTGATGTGCAGTTTTAGTTGCTGTAACTCAGGACATCTCATTGTAGCCACATGCTCTTCTTATGTATCATTGCAACATAGAAAGATCATAACAACATGAAAACCTGTTGCGTCAACTAATATGTGACAAATATGCTGCATTTTTCGACCTGTCTTACTTATTGCTAGTAGGGCATACGATTGACACAGACATGGCCCCCTTCCCCCCTTTCCTTTTTTGTTTTCTTCCTCTGTGTAAGATTTCAGGAAGATAATTGATTTGTTCTGGTTGTCCAGACAGTTGTTGAATTAGAAGACTTCAAGCAAGCTCAACCTGATGCTATTGCACACTCATCCGCGAAAATTATATCCCGCCTGAAAGCTGGTGGAGAGAAGATCACACAAGCGCTCAGATCACTCTGTTGGAGATGCAAAGGCATCCAAGTTGAGGTAAAAGAACAATAAAAAAAAAAAGGTTATGCAATCACTTGGTGTCTTGACTTTGCTGTCTGGATCTTGAAATACATCACCCTGTTGAGTATGCTAAACTCACCTTCAAGTTCTGTGTAAAATTTTTAGTGATTTGAAACATATTACTATATTAGTCAAACATGGTTTTGTTAAGAAAAGGGCTAGGACTATAAAGAGTCACTGCCTTAATTTACCCCTCCTGTTACATGTCTATCACTATTTACCATGTGAAACCTTGTTCGAGCCTTGATATTCTTATCATTTTTGTTAGTTAATCCTTTTGATCAATGTTTTAGATGATGATTCATTTTCTTTGGAATTCATTGTAGGAGGTAGCGATCATCAGTGTAGATTCCCTTGGATTTGACTTGAGAGTTTGCTCTGGAACCAAAATCGAGACCTTAAGATTTACGTTTAATGCCCGGGTATGTGAGTTACATAATGTCGTCCTGCTATTTGTAGGGCATCTGATGCCCTTTCTATTTCACATTATTTTAGATCATCATTGGATGCACAATATGCCAGGAAGTGCTTGAAATTGAATTTTTATAACCATAACTAACAATCTTGTCACCTTTGCTTGAATTGAATTTCCTTTTGCAGGCCACTTCAGAGTATGGTGCCGAGAGACAACTTAATGACTTATTGTTCCCAAGGACCCATCAAAAGCCAACAAAAACGAAAACCGGCTCATCAAAATGAATGCTAAAATTATCAGAGACCATGTCCAGCACAATCCAGGATGCTTTCTTCTACCTTAGTCGAAGGCTTTGTATATGGCAGGCTCAAAAATGAAAAAGAAAAAGCCCTTGCTGTCTGCCACCAAATGTATTTCTTCATGCGGTAATCATTATTTGTGTATTCAATCATTTTTCCTCAATTAAATGCAAGTTAAATCTGCTATCAATCCAAAAAAATAAAAGGTTACCAACTGATGTTCAATTCACAAGCCCCAGGATAGGAATCAAGTGCCAGCAGAGATTTTGCAACAAAAGCTAGATACTTCATTACTACTATTAGTTTGAGACAAAAAGAGATACAACATTATTTTATTTGTAGCTTTTAAGACAGCTTTTAAGACAGACAAGGTTCGAGATGAGATCAAAGTGGCAACAGAGACATGTCTTTTAACACTTGTTCTTCTTCAAGTAGGTTTCGTAGACAAGTTGTGCTGCCAGAATATCAACAACAGCAGAACCAACAGATTTAAACACAGTAATCTCTTGAGAATTCTTCCTCCCAATCTTTTCTCCTTGAATCAACTCCGCCAAATTTCCCCCAATATCTTGCTTCCCAATCACCCCTCTCTCGAAAGCACCCACCAGCTCCCCTGCCTCTATCAAAGCCGCCTCGTTATCAACAAAAACTCTCCCTCTCTTTATTGCCTCATCGTCACATTCCTTCATCGTATGCGTAAACGACCCAACCAAATCCAGATGCGCCCCTGCCTTCAACTTCTCGCCTTTCACTAGCGGCGATTCAGCATTTGTAGCGCAGCTAACAATATCGCCCAGTTCCACGATTTCATCCAGCGATCCATTGCTCTCGAAAGAAACACCATTAAATTCATTGCTTCCTTGTAGATTCTCGGCCAAGTCAGCGGCCTTTTTGATCGTCCTGTTCCAAATAATCACCTTTTGTAAACTGGGATTTCCTGCTAAGTGGGCTCTGATCAGATGGGGTGCCAAAGCACCTGCGCCAATCATTACAAGGACTTTGCTGTCATTTCTTGCCAATAATTTCGAAGCTAAACCTGAAACAGAGGCGGTTCTGTAAAGGGTCAAAACGGTTCCATCCATGGATGCCAGAGGTTGGCCTGTAGCCGAGCTGAAGAGCACGTAATTAGCATGCACGCCAGGTAAGTTGAGTGCGGAGTTTTGTGGGAAATGAGTAACGAGCTTGACGCCTATGTAAGGAAGAGATGGGGAAGAGGACCAGGAAGGCATGAGGAGAAGAGAGGAGGAGGGTGAAACGGCGTAGCTTTGGCGGATTGGGGTGTTGATTGCTAAGGAGACAGCGGGGAGAGAAGAATGGAAGTGTTGAATTATGGAGTTGTGGGAAAGTATGGAGTGAAGAGAATCAGAGGAGATGAACACTGGGGCACCCATGCTGCTTAGGTTTGGTACCGAAGCCATTAGTGGGAGATTCGAATTTTGGACGGCCTGGGAGTTCAGAAAAATGATGGTGTAGATTAGTGGAACTGCGGAATTCGAAATTGAGAAGAAAAGACTGAAAGTCGATCAAGTCAAGATTTGTGTTTGTGTCAGGATTTTGTAGTTGATTTTTCTTCAATCTCTGCCTCCCTCTCTAGTGCATCCAAGGCCAATTGGACCTAATTGGCTTTAGATGTTTATACTAACAAGATAATAAGACGTTGCTCCTGCCCCGCTACTGTTTAAATTCAGAATATCTTTTAACTGGGCCGAGCCCAAGCAATTGGATATTGTTTTCTTTTAACAAGATAATCACCAACAAGTGGTTGGTTCAAGTGTTTTGTCATTCGTTACTCTTGAGTAAGATCTTGAGTTCGAGTCTTGTGAATGAAGAAAACCATTGTTTACCTCCATAGTGGGCAAACCCGACTCGAACAGATTAACTTCTAAAAAAAAGTCAACATTTTCATGCAAATATTATCTTCTATTGGGGCAAAAAGGGCTAAATGCTTAATTTCAGGTCGAGACTCTGCTTATTTTTAAGGCGAAACGTTTCAATTTAGCCAAATAAGGGCCAAACGTTTTCGACTTTGTTCAATTCTAGACTTTTTCAGACGGTGCCTGGCAATGCATTTTACACGCCGTTAAATCCCTTATTTAGTCACGTGTTATGTTCACGTGGATTTTATTAACCACGTAATTTCTGAAATTAAAGGGTAAAAAGGTTTTTTTTGTTTGACCTTCTTATTTCTCCAAATATTTATCTCTCAGCGTGCGAAAACCCAGCAAATCAAAGAAAACATTTCCCAAATTTCCAAATTCAACAGAGGAAAAACCAAAATGAGAAAAAACAACAACTTTTTCCAATGTAGTCAAAATCTCAGCACATTATAGTGATGAAAAACTTCAATTCCCAACTCAATGAAAGGAACTATATGATCTGGACTCAATCTGAGACAAGGCTGCAATTTCAAACCCTAGAGAACCAACATCCAAATCGAACTTTAGATGCAGCAGTTGCTCTGGTAACATGGGATCCCGATTTTCGAGATATATTTTCAGGGATACCGGGAAATTAGTTGTTTTGGTGCATAAAGCTAAGATCTTCTCAAAAGGGTAGCCATAGATTTTGCTAAAGTTGTAAACTTTGGGGCTTTCAAATTCAAAGTAAGAAGAAGAAAAAAAAGAAAATAGAAGAAATTCTGTAAACAAAGCGGAAAAAAAAACGAAAAAGTGAAGGGATCTTTGAAGGAAAGTTGGGTTAGACCTCTAAATCTCTAATTCAAATTCACTCATTCCTAAACCCATTCTTTTCCAAGAAGAAGAAAGTCGATGAAAGAAGAGAGAGAGGGAGGTGAAAATAAACAGTTAGTTTTTATTTCCTTAAGAAAGAAGAAGAAGAGAATTGCAGAACCCTCAGAGAAGAAGAAGTTTGAACGAAGAGAGAGGGATGTGCGATTAAACAGTGAGTTTTAATTTAAACAATTTTTTATTTTAAATACACTCAAAATTCCAAAATTGCACATAATTGGTACTGTTTATGCCATGTGCCACTCTCACTCCCGGTTAACGGTGCGTAAAATGCACCGCCCAGACACTGTCTGAAAAAGCCCAACATTGAGCCAAGTCAAAAAGGTTTGGCCCTTATTTGGTCAAATTGAAACTTTTGGCCCTTGATGGCGTCTCCTGGTCGTGACAAGAAACTATTGGTTTTATTTATCCTCGCAAACTCAGGTAAAATGGTAAGCAAGGATCGAATTCCATGAGGACGTAGCTAGTCCTTTTCTTTAACAATCTTTCAGTAGCGAGGAGTGTAGAAACAAAGTAGTAATCAAGCAAGTAGATGAAATAGACTAACTAGAAAGCAAGTGATGAAAATGGTTTAACAATAATAAAGGGCTTCCTCATAGCACAAGTACAATGACTCTTGACTCATGTGTCCTAGACTATTCAATCATCCATAATTCCACATACACAATCAATCCGGCTGGATATACATCTCGATTGAATTGCAACTGGTCCAGCCAATCTTTCCTATTAAATCAATACCTAGCTGAATACCCAACTCACGAAGTACAATCATGCATTCATCCGAAACATACAACTTCATGTTCTATACTTTCTAATGTTGATAGTCTTACCATTCCATAAGGAATGAGCACAAAGATCAATCGGATGGCATACTAGGCTACGATTAGCTTCATAGAAAGCTATTACTAAACATGCAATAGTTATATATTTAAGCATGTCAAATCCTCAGTAAGTATCATCAATTTACTCTTGCATCAATCTAATAAAGCATAAAGATCTAAAAGAAAGCAAATTTCATATAGATAAACAATCAACTGGCCATAAATCTTATTTTCCATATGAATAAACTAAGCACAAGATATATAAACTGAAATTGATTCAATACTAACCCATAAATTAGGGGTGATAAAAAATCGGGTCAAACCGAGAAACCGACCCGATCCTATTGAAAATGGGTGAAATGGGTCGGTTGAGTTGGTTTTGTCGGGTGATTCGGTTTGAGAAGTCGGTTTTGGTGGTTTATTGGGTCGGTTGTCGGTATGATAATTGAAACCGAAACCGACCCGAGAAACCGAAGTGTTAAAACGACGTCGTTTTGCACATAGGGTTTAGTTATATTTTATATTTTTCAATTTTAATTATATATATTATATATATATCCGAAAATCATTTTTATTTTAATATGTAAAATATTTTATTAAATAAGAGAATATATATATATATATGTAAATAAGAATATATATATATATATGTAAGAATTTTATTTTATAATATATTATTAATATGTAATATTTTCAAACTGAAAAACCGACCCAAACCGACTGGTTTCGGTTTTGACGGTTTCCCATTTAGTCGGGTCGGTTGATATATTACAATTTCGGTTTTGGTTGAAACCGACCTGACTGACCCGATTGAACCGAAAACCGACCCGATGATCACCCTTACCATAAATAGTCTCACCATGATATAGTCAAGAGATCAATGTAACTTACATCATGACAAATAAGAAAACTACTCACTCATAACTTGAGTG